>OX453040.1:13843486-14038486 GCA_949699805.1 Tromatobia lineatoria
CCCCGGAGTCTGGGTGAGAAACGCCATTCGCGATATACACGCTTATTTTGTCACGGGTCAGTCAATAAATAATATGGTCGGTGTAGGGTTTATTGCCGATGGTATGACGGACGGCATAGCCGGCCTATCATTGAGGCCTATATGGCGGTTCTCTGCCGACTAAATATGGGATTTGCTTTGTAGTGTTAATCAAAGCGCTAAAACCCTCTCCGTGTATGACACACTGGTGTTCACTGTGACGTATGTGGACATCGTGCGTGGTATGGGCGGATTAAATAGTAAAATCAACGGTAACCAGTCTGTAGTCGCGACTGAAAATTCGGACAATTTGTGCTTCCCCCCGCTCGCTCGTTGTCACCTTTGCTAATTCACGTAGTAAACAAGACCGAAGTGCCGAAGCGAAAACTTTTTATGACCGTATAAGGCATAAGAAATCGAAGCTTCAACGGGACGAGGCTGAGCAGCTCGTGAAAGAGGCTCGAGCTGTAGTCCCTGCATCGGGTTGTGGACTACCTGTATTCGAGGTGTTTCAGCAACACTTTATGGCAGCGGGTGTTGCTATAGTTGTTTACGATTGGGATTCGTAGGGTAGCGGTGCCGAATCGATTTTCGACGGGCGATCGAGATTTGAAAACACGGCGGTCGACACAATACTTAACTTTGCGTTTTTTAAAGGTGAACATTATTTTTCACCGATAACAAATCTCTTGGCCGCCGTCGGCACGTGTAACTATTGTATACCATGCAATAAATCCTATCGATATTTATATCAGCATGAATGCACAAGTATATGCTCGCGCTGCCACTCCTCACCACCGTGTGCGATCGAGTCTACCGATGGCGCTGACAATAGTGAGGAGTGGGAGTGCGAGGATTGTAGTAGATTTTTTCACGGTGCTGTGTGTTTTCAAAATCATCGCAATCCCCGCGAAAGTCGCGTAAAATCTCGATCGGGTGAAAGAGAATCGGTCTGCAAAACGGTACGATTTTGCGGGAAATGCTCAAAATTATTCGATTCCACAGCAAAATCCCATAATTGTGGTAAAACGTTTTGTCGGTTATGTTGTAGGATTCTCGGTTACAACGAAAAAGTTTTATGCAAAAATAAAAGCCTCGCGATGTAGCTGATCCGGGTAAACATCCACGAACGCTTCTTAGTTTTTATGATTTTGAGACGCGCCAGGACTCGTTTTTCACGAAATCGCCAGAAGATGATACGCGCGAGCATATGGTAACGCTTTGCGTGGCTCACTAACTCTGTGAAGTTTGCTTAGAATGCACAGATAGTATAACCGCGGGCGGTAATGGTATCTGTGAATGGTGTGGTGTCCGAAAACACGTTTTTCGAACATCACCCGTTCAAGAGCTCGTAAGCCTTGCAATACGCCGTACGACAGCGTTCCGTAAAATTGTATGTATAGCGCACAATGCTGAAGCGTTCGATGCGAGATTTATTTTACGGCACATTGTCGAGCGATGCAACGATCTCGGGACGCCTGAACTCATTCTCACGGGAAACTCAATAATATCTATGCGTGTCGGTCAAACGGTGTTTATCGATAGTATGAATTATTTTCATATGCGATTGAGTGCTCTTCCGGAGGCGTTCGGTTTCAAGCATTTAATGGTGAAGGGATATTTTCCGCATCTCTTTAACACACAGGCCAACCAAACTTATCGCGGCGAGCTACCTGCTGCGAAGTACTACTCGCCAGACTCAATGAGTCCCACTGAGCGCGATGCTTTTTACGAGTGGTACACGCAACAGGTAGAGTCACGTCAAGTATTCGGTTTTCAAGTTGAGATTGAAAAGTACTGCTCACTTGATGTCGATATTTTGAGGTGTGCCTGTAGAGAGTTTCGAAAAATATTTCTCGAGGCTGGTAATGTTTGTCCGTCCACCGAGGCAGCAACAAGCGCATCGGCCTGGTCAAAGGTTTACAGACGCACCTCTCTTGCACTGCAAAGTTTAGGCCTTATACCTAGCGGAAGATACCGACTAGCCGATCAGCACTCAAGGCAGGCCATTGAGTGGTTATTATGGGTCGAGCAGTGTTTAGGTCACGAGATCGTACACGTGGGTCGGGCTCGAGAATACAGGCTCACCGAGGGACTCGTGGTCGATGGTTACTTGCAATTGGGACAGGATAGACACGTCTTCCAATTTTACGGTTGCTACTGGCATGGGTGTCCCCGTTGTGTCCCTGATAACCGTACGCTACCGACGCATGCCAACGACGAATCGTACGAGACTCGTTACGAACGAACTCCGGCATCCGACGCGAAGATTCGAGCGTATGGTTATCAATTGGAAACCATGTGAGCGTGTGAGTTTCAAGCGCTGCATAAAATTAATCCGGCGATAAGCGAGCTCTTGCGCAATCATCCGCGTTTGATGACGGAGCGCTTAAACCCCCGCGATGGTTTTTACGGTGGCCGCACGGGTAATACTGTGACGGTGTACGACGTTGCACCGAACGAGAAAATAAATTACATCGATATTTGCTCGTTGTACCCGTATATATCGAAGGCGGGGCGCTTCCCGAAGGGCCATCCGACGATATATGTAAGTACAGAGTGCGGCGAGTTGTTAAATGGATCGTACGATCCACTGGGTATTGTACCCAGTGCATCGTTCAACGTGCAACGGTCAACGGTTTGATCCGTTGCACGGTATTACCGCCTCGTGATCTTTTTTATCCAGTGCTATCTGTGCGTATGCATAACAAGCTTTTTTTCGCAATGTATCGTACGTGCGCCGAATAGCGCATACAGACTGTGTGTGCACACGACGATGATGAGAAGAAGCCCACGTTTACAGGTACCTGGGTGGTGCATGAGGTACAAAAAGCCATTAAGGTCGGATATAAAATCACAAAAGTATTTAATATTTGGCATTACGAGATGACCCAGTACAATCCTGTAACGGGTGAGGGTGGTCTCTCTTTGTCGAATATATAAATACTTTTTTGAAGTTTAAGCAAGAAGCGAGAGGCTCTCCGGCAGATTGTATTGATGCAGAGTCAAAAGCGCGTTATATTGAAAATTACGAGCGTGCTTAGCGAATCAAACTTGATCCAGCGAGGATTGAGAAAAATTCTGGTATGCGTGCTGTTGCCAAACTCTGCTTCAATTCATTTTAGGGAAAATTCGGTCAACGCTCAAACTTAACGCAAACGACTGTCATACAAAATCGTGAAGAGCTGTTGCTGCTTCTCGGCGTCAACGATAAAGAAGTAGATCGCTTGCTACCCGTCAACGACAATATTCTTTACGCCAATTGGTCATAGATTGATGAGGCTGTAGTGCCGTCGGCACAAACGAGTGTCGTATTCGCAGCGTACACAACAGCTCAGGTCCGGTTAAAGTTATATAGTTACCTTGAGCGGTTAGATAGGCGCGTGCTCTACTACAACACTGACTCGGTCATCTATGTCAGTACGGGCCAACGGGATGAATGGGAACCTCAGCTAGGTAATTTCCTTGGCGATATGAGGAACGAACTAAAGGAGCCTACCGACTATATAAAGTCTCCGTTGTCTCCGCTGGTCCAAAGTTTCATGGCTATCAGGTAGTTAAGAGCTCGAGGCCCCACGAGATCGTTAAGATGGAATGCAAAGTGAAGGGTTTGAGTTTAAATTATGGCAATTAACAAAAAGTCAATTTCGAGTCAATACGCAAATTGATTGAGACTGATTTTCCATAACAAAATAGTACATCAATCGAACTTGACTTTTCGTCAATTCGAAGAATAGCCCTTCACGAGGTAGTGACACGCAACGTGAAAAAAACGTGCCGCGTTGTGTGTCATAAACGGCGTCATGTCACACATAGATTGTCGCTGCCGTTTGGCTTCAAAGACGTCACGAAGGTGAAAAATGAATTTTCGTTGTTCTTGTCGTCATCGTCGTCGTCATCGTTCTAGTCTGATGTAGATAATAACTGTTCTCTAAGTTAATTTTAAAACCTGTAATATACGATATTTTGTAATGTAAGAAATGTAAAAAATCTTCTATATAACATTTATATTTGAATTTTTTTGTATTCTTGTGTGTATTTATATATATATATATATATATAAGACAAGTTTTCGTGGGATAGAATTAAGTAAAGTGAGTGTTTCTCTGTAAACAAAGTTATAAACTTTATTTACTCATTTTCTTCTCATGTCCTTACAACAATATTTACAATAATAATATTCTCACCTGTAAACAAAGGAACGACGATTACGTTCACTCATTCCTCTATTTATATCGCTATCTCCTGTTTACAAATACCATCTCTCTTTCTGGCTATCGGTGATTACAGCGGTGGCGCGCGGAGGCCTCGCGAGCGCGGCATATCCAATTGAAATTAAAGAATGTGTACTGTACTTTCTTTACATCTCCCCACCCAGGGTGAAAATTCTTAAAATTTTCAATCTTCGTGTTGGCAGTAATTTCGTTACATGGTAGAATCCAATTTCTTGGTTACGTTTTCTGGTTTTTATCTTATATAGTGAATTAGATTTTTTTTTTCTATTATTTCGAAGGGTCCAATTCCTAGTTCATCAAATTTTCTCGTGTTTAGCCTGTTGCCATTTTCGATGTACACTAAATCTCCAGTATTAAACTGGTGATTCTTTCTGTTCTTGTTAAATATATTTTTGTTGTATTCGTGTACTTTTCTCGTTCTTTCTAGAGCTAGCTCTTTATCTCGTATCCAACTTTCCCGATTGTTTTTCTTTTTTATTTCTTCAGGTAAAATGCTGGTGTTTGTACCCTCTAATAAGTATTTAGGAGTAAAGCCAGTTACAGTATGTTCTGTTTCGCTGTATCTATCGACGCAGTCTCTGGCGATCGTTGTCCAAGCTTTTTTCCGCCTTTCTCATTTATCTTACTCCTTGTTTTATTGACTAGAGTCTGATTCAGTCTCTCGTTCAGGCCATTTGAGAAAGGAGCATTGACGGCCGTAAAGACTAGTCTAACGTCATTTTCTACCAAGAATTCTTTGAATTCCCTTGAATTTATTCCCGGATATTGGTCTGTAAGTATTGTTCCAATTTTCTTAGTTTCTAGTACTGAGTTTACCAGCTTGATGGAATCAGTGGCATTCTGATTTTTCAATGTTAAAATAAATGCGTATCTTGTGAAGTGGTCCACAAGCAGATAGAGATATCTTTTTGTTGATCTTTGTCCTCCGAAGCCTCCAATGGTGTCTATTGACATTATTTCGAATGGTTTTGTTGCTGGCCCCAATTGTGACATCAGCCTATTTTTCCTTGCCCTCTGGATTTGTTCTTAATACATACTTCGCAGTTTTTACACACTTTTTTATGTTCGCACTTATATTCTTAGCTGTGTAATACGGACATATCCCCTTCATCATTTGTTCAACCCCTAAGTGGCACCATTCTGAGTGTATTTCTTCAATTAATTCTATGCTTAACTTCTCCGATTGAAGAATCTTTTCCTCATTTCTAACAGTTTTATAGAACACCCCATTTTCCTCAATTATATTTGTTTTTGTTCTCCGTAATGTTTTATTATCTTCTTGATCTGTTTTTATCTCCGTTGTTTCTATTAGATTAACTATTTCTAGTATTTCTTCCGTATTTTCGATCGGTTCTAGTACTGGATTTCTACTCAAACTATCTGCCTCGGCGTTATCTTTCCCCGGAATATACTTGATGTTAAAAGCGTATTGTGACAGATAACAAGTCGTGTCACCGAGCTCTTCATCTGTCCTCGCTTTTAGATTCATATTTTCTAATGGCTTATGATCCGAAAATACCGTAAATTTCCTTCCGATCAACCAGTGTTGCCAATACTTCACCGCTTCTTTGATCGCGGGGCATTCTAAATAAATTGCTTTCTTTTTCTTTTGTGAATCGTTTAGTTTTTTTGAAAAATATGCTACTGGCTTTTCTATACCATTATCTTATATTTGTTTAAATATTGCACCAATACCTTCTGGTGATGCGTCTGTGTAAATTCTTATTGGCAAATTGTTATCGAAAATTGGCAACACTGGTTGAGAACATAGCAAATTTTTTATATCTGTAAACGCTTTTTCGCAGTCTTCAGACCATATGAAACTCTCGTTTTTTCGTAATAGTTTGTGCAACGGGTCTAGTAGTATTGAACTTTTCGGTATGTACTCATTATAGAAATTGATTTACCCAAGAAACTGTGTAATATTCTTTTGCGTTTTCGGCGTGGGAACATTTTGTATCGAGATTAAGTTGTCCTTCATTGGTCTCGCCGTATTGTATTCTAATATGTGTCTTAGGTATTTCACAGATTCTGTTGCGAATGTACATTTTTTGAATTTTAGTCTGAAACCCTCGTTTATTGCTTTTATTACTCTTTCCATATGTTCTATATGTTTCTCGAAGGATTCTGAAAAAATTAGGATGTTGTCTATATAATTTTCTGAAAAGGGTTTGAGATTGTGCTTTCTCAAGATATTTGACAAAATTCTCTGGAAGATAGCCGGTGCCGTCTTTAGCCCGAAATGTAGACACGTCCATTGGAAGTGCCCCTCTTGTGTAACAAATCCTGTTTTCTGCCTATCCTTAATACGTAGTGGAATTGAACAAAAAGCGGAATCCACATCTAGCGTGGTGTAGTATTTACAGTTCCTTGTTTTGATTATTAGATCATTTATCAGTGGGAACGCTTGAGCCTGTGGTATAATTAGCTTGTTCAATTCGCGACAATCTATACACAATCTTGATCGTCTGTTTTCCTCTCTTTTGAATGCTAGAATTTACTGGTGCTGCGAAGAGACTGTACGATTCTTCAATTAATTTATTTTCTAGTAATTTTGCCACCTGATTTTCTATTTCTTTTTAGTCCTCTATAGTACATTTATACGGCCTCTTACTACAATATTTATCGACAAGTAAGTCTATCTGAGCTTCATAGTCTGTCACAGAGCCTACATCATATTCAGTAGTAGTAGTAAACGTTTTTTTATTGGCTATACACGTAATACAGATCTATATATATATATATATATATTTGTTCTGTTTGTGTCTTAGTGTATAAGATCGGTGTTACACAGAGTGCAAAAGCCAATGGGCCATCGACCGAGGTCCTTCAGCCCTATCATATTTATTTCTCGCAAATACTGTGTTATATTTTTCAATAATTTTTTCAATCTTTTTTTTTTTTTGTACTGCCCAAGTGATCTACAAGTATTCTGAACTCCTCTACGTTTACATGTTCGTTATAATTTATTCTGACTTCTATTTTTTTATTCTTCTTCAGGGTATTTATTGTATCCCCCATCCGTGCCTCTGTTTTCTCTGTCTGTATCTCTTTCTTTTGCGATATTTGTAAATTTTCATCCTGAATTAGTCCGAATTTTTTTATTATGTCCAGACCAATAAGGAAATCCTCAAAATCGTCTCTTTCTATAATAAATACATCAATGTTTCCTCTCTTTCTCGAAAATTTTTACTCTTATGGTTACCAAACCTTTTGTTTGTGTCACACCATTGACTGTCTTAAGAAATATTTTGTTCACATCTTCTGTATTTTCTTTAATCTCATCCAGTTTTTAATTTATTAGGGAGACTTGAGAACCTGGATCATATGTTCCGTTTACTTCTAATTTTCCTTCTAGTAATATTTTTACTCTAATCAATGGTGCGATTATTCGTTTTTTTGTTCTGTATTTAAGTCTACTTCTATCACTGAGTTGCTTCCAATCACCCTAGATTGATTTTCATTTTTCTTTTTAACCCTTACATGCACAGCGGGATATATTCTATCCCACCTAGATTATTATTATTTTTTAAATATTTCAACGTTTTCTTTCTCGATTTTAATGATTTTTTTTGTATATTTACTACAATAACATGTTGGAGAATTGAAAAATACAATTTGTTATCTCAATTTGCTTGTGAATTTCTTGATATAAAGAATACACAATAAAAGTCACTTTTTTAATTGAAAATTCATTATTTCCAACAGTTTTTATTGTATTTACGTGAAACTTGGTGGATATATATGTTTTGAGGGTTGCTGATTTTGAATCTTTTATCAGAATTAACAAATTTATACATCCAATATGGTGGATTCACTATGGCTGGCCGAATTCGTGATATTAACTCTGATCTTGAAGGGAAATGTCGCTTGGCGATGCGACATATTAAATGCGAATCTCAGTTTTCTCGTCATTGTAAACAAGAATTGTCGTTTTATAAGACAAGTTTTCGTGGGTTGGAATTAAGTAAAGTGAGTGTTTCTCTGTAAACAAAGTTATAAACTTTATTTACGCATTTTCTTCTCGAGTCCTTACAACAATAATTACAATAATAATATTCTTACCTGTAAACAAAGGAACGACAATTACGTTCACTTATTCCTCTGTTCACATCGCTATCTCCTGTTTACAAGCAATATCTGTCTTTCTAGCTATCGGTGATTACAGCGGTGGCGCGCGGAGGCCTAGGAAGCGCGGCATATTCAATTCAAATTAAACAATGTGTACTGTACTTTCTTTACATATATATATAGTAATAGATAAAAAATTTGCATTGTACAATAAAACTCCCCCAATTATACATTATTTTTATATATATAAGATAATTATAAATGTATATGTACTGTGACCTGATGTTCGCTCCGGAAACGGTAGGAGAGGGGAACGGGTGAAGTAAATAAATGCGGCAGTTTCAGTAAAACTAGAAAACTACTTTAAGTATTGAAAAATTCAATAAATACAAAAAAGATAAAAAAGAAACAAAATGGCGGAAAAAACAAAGTCCGATTACTCGGTTCGGGGGTAATTCAATAATTATGATAAAAATATGGGCGCCAGTTGCATTTCGGTGCAACACCGTTTCCGAAATTTACTCCAAAAAAAACTATTAAAAATTACCAAATCTCAAACCAGGAAGTGGGAGAGCAAATACGCGAAAATATCAAAAACCAGGGCATAAACTATAGGGTAGAGCTGAGACAAAGGTCAGGGGGGGGGGGGAACGGCCTAACGGTCGGCTCTTGCACTGATTCTACCGCGGTGGTCTCAAATATCTTTTAAATTAATCAGGGTGGCAAAAAAAAGGTTTTGGGGGTGAAAAATAACAAGGTTAATTTAGCGAGGTTGGAATATAGGGGGGGGGGGGGGGGGGCGGAGAATTTATGGTAAAAAAGTCGCGAAAAGTCTGAAGGACTATTCACGAATATTAAACTATTAAAATTATGACTTAAAACAAATTAATGAGGAGGGAAAAATTAATAGAAAAATCCAAAATTGTCTGAAGGACAATTTGGAGTAGGCTGGTAGGTATTAATTAACACATGTGGGGGGGTAGGTTGGGGATTTCGGTGCTTCTTTGTACGAGTATTGACAGGTTGAAAAATGGCGGACAACGAGCGGACTCTCGTTGTCGATTTATTTTATTGATTACGGGGAGTTTCTGGGTGAATGAGGTTATTCAGGGGTTTCACGGGGTCGTAAAAAATAACGGGTTCAAGTCTTACATTATTTCAATCTAAATCAACGGTAAAGCACTTAGCAATACTAAATTTGGTCGCAATGGCACTTTTAATCACTCTATACGAAGCACGAAAAAGGAATAATAATGGCCAAGAATCCTCCGGCTTCTTCCTCGAATTTATTCCTATTATCCTAATTTTCTCATTGGCTGATTTGCATAGAGAGAGAGAGAGACATTAACGCTGCCGCAGGCAGTAATTGTAACGCGGGATGGTAGTTCGAAAGGTGAGTGATGGATGGCGGCAGGGTCCCGTAAATCACCTATCGATATCCTCTCGCTCAACGACGGCTTGCGATCCTCCTTACGTTGAACGGCTCCGCGATGACGTCATCCGCGCTACAATCCCACTCCGCGATGTTTGTCGCCTCTCTCCCATGCTCAGCACTACTTATTTTGATATAGGCGGGCGGGGGGAAAAGCATTGTCGTCTGTTGTTGTTTTCGGCAAGGTTGTGCGCGCTCGGGCAGTTCTTGTAGCGAGATTTCGCTTTCAGTGAAATTTCTCGTTACAGTACATAAAATGTTTTTTTTATGACTTTAATATTTGAATTTATTTATTTCTGTGTATATATTTAGTAATAATAAGAAAATTTGCATTGTAAAATAAAATTCCCTTAATTATCCATTCTTTATATATATATAAATAATGTATAATTAAGGGAATTTTATATATATATATATATATATTGTAACACGGCACATGCGCAGCATGCACGCAGCTCAGCTGGAGACCACCACCCGTAACAGGTACCGTACTAATTTCGTTATTAATTGCTACGCATTCATTTATTTTTATATCGAGTCCCCCCCCCCCCCTCTTTTTTTATTTCTGTGTGTGAAAGTGCGAATTGAGTGAATGAGCAAGGTTTGAATGTGGCGCCGGCTGGCCGAAGCAGCAGTGTCGTCGCTGGACCTTGAGCCGCAGACTAGAGCGTATGCAGAGGGGACGCGTAGCCTGAACGCGTCCCTGCCTCGTCAACCACCGCCAGCGCCTCGCCACCGCTGAAAGAGCTACTACCTGCTACGCTCAGTCTAACGGAAGAACACCACTCCAATTCGCCGTGGCCAAGATCTACGGGGACCACGGCCAATCAGCGACGACCCGAACTTTCGAGGAAGAAGAAGCCGGCCGGCCTGTCACTTCAGCTGAGCTACTTGTAATAGAGCGACGCCATTTTTGTTAAGAGAGATTATTTGCTTTTTGTTTGGAGATATTTGAGAAGAAGGAGACACTTGCGACCCCGGATTATACGTACAAGTAAGTGCTTGAGTTTTCCTCGACCCCGTATATATTTTCCTCCTGGTTTTCCCCGTATTTTCATCGTTTGACTTGTGTGTGTGTGCCGCGTTTTTCGTGCGACCGCGTGGTCGAGTTTTGCCGGTAAACACCTGTTGCGCGAGTGGTGAGTTATTACGCGATAATATAGTTTAATTTCCCTCTATAAGTGCCCCAAACTGTGCTACAAATCCCCTGTGCCCATTCTCTTGTCGAGGTAAAATTTAAGAAGCCAAAAACTTCGGGAATTCACCTCCTTGAGATCCCCTCTTGCCCCCCCTCTGAGCTGTGCCATCTGAAAACTAGTATCAAAGATATAAAATCCAGTACGGTGCTACACCTTACGTAGCTGGCGCCCAAATACCTCCCTTTTAGTGTACATTTTTCTTGCCATTAGAGCCTTTTTCAAAAAATAACCCCAACTCTATCCTTATTTCCCTTTGCTGACTCCCATACTCTTGACGAGCACACTACGCAGCCAAATATAGTGCATCGAGTCGCTGCCAAACCCCTTGGACCATCATTCCCAGATTGTGCTGTTAAATTCTACCCTCTTATTACAATTGTTCTTGAATATTTCCAGGCCCGAGTGACTTTTGGTTCTGTGCGCTACAATAGAACCCGAGCACTTGACGTTTCAGTATCGGACCCCTAAATTCTTCTCCCTGAGTCCTAATTTCCATCCTAAACTCTTGCTACCCTATATTTGACTTTGTAAGGCCCCCAATAAACTAAAGTGCCCTTATTTTTGGAATTTGCCAATAAATTCCCTTCGTCGACTCCAAATTTCCCTCCAAATTTCCTATCGCAGTGTATTTTAGTTCTTAGTGCCCCAGCTAAACTACACTGCGCATTGCTCTCAAATTTAGCCACCAAATTCCTTTACCCCATCTTAATATCTCCCTTAAATTTCTTGGTGTTCAACATACTGCTTCGTATTGTTGCTTCCAAAACTATCTGCGAATTTCCTGTCGCAGTGCATTTTTCTCCTCTGCGTCACTGCTAAACTAAACATCCTATCTCCTTGAAAATTTTACACTAAATTCCTCCCACAAACCCCACAATTTAACTTCCAACCCCTGCCGCATTTGCCAATCCCACCCCTAAGCGACTCCGAAACTTCCTCCCCTATCGACCCCAAAATCTTGCTGATCGCTTTCCCCTAACAGCCCCATTCTTAGTCAATAGATTGTAGATTTTAGCTTAAGAAATAGTTATTAAGAGTTAGTTTTAAGTCTTTAACTGCTCCTCATTTGACCAACCCTAAAATTTTGTATTTCTTTTCCTTTTTTTTTCTTTTTGTTTGTAAGTTAGGCCAAATAAAGAAGGAGTTTTTCTTGTTCAATTTTATTATATATCTGAGAGTCAGCGTTTATTTAATAAACCCCCTTTTTCCCTGTATTCCATCCCCATCCTCCTCTCGACCCCTAAAAATTTCGGTTGTCGATACCTGTCCCTTGGAAGTCTTATTTTCCAAGGGATAAGGGTCACAATATATATATGTATATATAAATGACGCGGCAGTTTCGGGGACATTTTCAAATCGCGTTTTCATCCTTGCAGAAATATTCGGAATACCCTCTTGAGTGACCTATCCAAAGGATTTGGAATAGAAATCAAATTTCTCGGAGATACAGATGAAATAAAGTAAGTAGCATGTTTGGGGACTGTCCCCAAAACTGCCCTTGAGCATATGCAAAATTTAAAAAATATACTTTTTTTCATAAAAATCCGTTTATGTATCGGCATTTTCGGGGACAGTCCCCAAAGACGCCATTCGTATGTGTGTAGGTAGTTTTCGGGACTGTCCCCAAAACTACCCTCGCATATATGAAAAAGGCAAAAAATTCAATTATTTTCGTATGTATCAGGGTAGTTTTGGAGACATGTCCCGAAAGCAACCCTCACATATATTCGTGAATTATATGTGACGGCGGTTTCAAGGACTGTCCCCAAAACTGCCATCACATGTGAATGGGTAGTTTTGGGGACAAATTAGTATATACTATATGTTTAAGGGAAGTTTCAGGGACTTAAATAGGACAATCAATCGAACAAAAAGTGGCTAACCTAACAGAACTATAAAATCCCTTATAAATTGGATTTGAAAGATCTTCGAACTATTATACATTCAACTGGTGAGATATTTTATTTCTCGCATTCTCGGGAGGATTCGTAGCAGTGAAAAAGAGAGTAATCTGAGATCACAAAGAATCTGAATTTCATTGAACGCGTAACTGTCGAGTATTCGCACAGTGGACAGCTAAACAAAACGAAGGAGACGTAAAAGTCTACAAACCGCTAAGAACCTTTTCCTGAATGACCTAAGGGTTTCTTTCAGCTGAAGCCTCTTTAAGAGAACGATTTCTATTTTGAGATCCTGAAACTGCCACTTTTTGGAAGTAATTATATATACCACTTGTGTAAGGGCAGTTTCGGGGAATAAAATAGAGAATCTAGTCGAACAAAGAGTGGCTAACCTAATAGGACTATGAGCTCTTTTGGAAACCGGTTTCTACTAGATGTTTCGATTATTCTACATTTAATTTGTAGGTCATTTCTTTTCTCGCTTGTTTGGGAACTTTTGCAGCATAAAAAAACAAGATCAGCTGATAATCACTTTGAAGAGGTCTTCGAACATTCATCTCTCATTCATTCGAACATTCTTTTTATTATACATTCATCTCTCGAGATCTTTCATTTTCTGCTTTTTCGGGAACATTCGCAGCAGTCAAAACGAAAGTAATCTGCAATCAGAAAGAAGGTGAATATCACTGAACTCGTAACTGCCGAATATTTGCCCAGTGGACAGCTAAGCAAAACAAAACCAAATAAGACGTAAAAAACTAGAAATCCTTAAAATCATATTCGTGAATGACCTTAGGTTTCTTTAAGGTTCACGCCTCTTTGTACAATCATTTTTCGTTCCGAGTTCCTGGAACTGCCACTTTTCAGACACATTAATATGCACCATCTGTACAAGGGCAGTTTCAGAGACTTAAATAGAAATAACAATTGAACAAAGAGCGATAGACCGCCCAGAACTTTAAGGTCTCTTAAAAATCGGTTCCTACGCGATATTTGGCGTCTTAACTATCTTATATGAAAGATATTTCTTTTCCTTCGCAGCCACTGGTTGGATGAGAACCCTAAAGTCCGTACTTTGAAAAATAGGTGAGAAATATGACCGCAAAAGACCGTTAAATGACCGCCAAAAGACGATTATCACTTGATATCGTGGCTCACTGGATGAATCGATGAAATTATCTTAATTTTGCACCCCTAGCATTATCGCAAGTGCGTCGCGGTTGAAACATCGTCTAGTTTGAGAAATATCACGGCGATGAAAACGAAGCATAATACATTGCGCAGTACCGTGCTCAAAACATCTGACTGTCCGGCGCTAATGCGCAACTAGCACCCAGCATTCTCTTTGTTACAAATCGGGGTCCACAGGCACGGTTTTCGTGCGAGACAAAGCGTCGCGTGTGAACAGTTGAGCGTGGTACGCGCGAGAGAGTAGTGCGCAGTTCTTTATGACAACATTTTTCACGAATATGAAAAATGTTCGCATTAATTAAAATTGACGACCTTCGTGCGACATATTTCCTCTGCAACAAATTCTGAGACCGAACGGTAGTGGGTACGAGAGTGTATTGCTCATCAATGGAAAACGAAAAAAGTTTTCCGTTGTTGCTCGAGGTAAGTTTTTCCGAGAATTTGTTAGGTTAACTAAAAACCACGTGTGGACTGACCCGACCGCAACTAACCAAAATGTGGTTATAAGTACACCAAACAAACAAAAAATAAACCTCAAACGACTTGGTTTTATTTTTTGGTTAGTTTTTCGTATGTCATTTCGTCTTTTCGGCCAGTTTCAGTCAAGTATGTTTGCACGTGCCCCAACCTTCCTATGACTTTATACTCTACTGAATGTTTTGGGATTTTAGGAAGATACAAGGACATTGTTCAAATTCGGAAGAACCTTTGTACGAACGGGCCATATTTGGTGCTACAAAGGGTTCCGGAATCCTGTTATCCGACAGCAGATTTTCCGGAACAGTCAGCGAAACCTCCTCGACAGAAATTAAAGTCTCCTCAACAGCCAGCGAAACCTCCTCGAAAGCAATTAAAGTCTCCTGAATTGCCAACGAAACCTTTTCAGCAGCCAGCGGAAGCAGTTGTACCGCCAGTGGAAGCAGTTGAACTGCCAGCGGAAGCAGTTGAACTGCCAGCGAAAGCAGTTGTACTGCTAGCGGAAGCATTTGACCTGCCAGCGGAAGCATTTGACCTGCCAGCGGAATCAGTTGACCTGCCAGCGGAATCAGTTGAACTGCCAGCGGAATCAGTTGAACTGCCAGTGGAAACAGTTGAACTGCCAGCGGAAGCAGTTGAACTGCTAGCGGAAGGAGTTAAACTATCAATGAAAGATCCACAAGAGCCAGCAGTGCCTTCTGAAAAGCCAGTAGAAATTTCTCATCAGCCACCAAAGGAACGTTTAAGGGGTTCAGAAACTCCTCGAATGGCAGTGAAACACACTCGACAGCCACTGGAGCTTTCTCTAAAGAAACTGCCACGACACAAATCTGTGATGGTAATGTTCGTTTGTTTAGATATTTATTTATGCATCTACTCATTTCATAATTTCGCGAAATGTACATGCATTGTTATAGAAAATCACAATTTTCGCGAATCAGAGGATACCTATGCAGCTATCAACAATGAACAGGCAACGAGAAATTTCCAACTTAATGACGGTAATGATCATAAGTTTGGACAGATAAACATATAAAAACATATTTTTGAGTCATATTTATACTACAAAAATGCAAAGTTTAGTATAGCACATTGATTACCTATGCCGATCGAAATATTACAAAGCTGTCTTGTTGAAGAGACTCATTCACCTAAAAAAAGTAATTATAAAATAATTCTACAAATGATACAATTCTTTTAAATAATTTTACATTAAAACCTCATAAAATACATAGCAACCATTATAACTCTGCACTTTTGTAAAGATACATAGTGCACTACATACACAGTAGTGTGAGGTAGAAAATAACATTTTTCAGCTTTCGGACAACCGATTCAGAATTTTTAAAGTTTGATGACTTTTTTTTTTGTCAATGAGTGCATTCTGGATCAAATGTAGGGATTTCAATTTTAGGTTTTTATGACAAGGCTATGCGTTTAAATGTTTATAGATATCTTTCTCTATTGAAAAATCACTAACTAATTGGTTACAGTGAATTTACTTTTCACTGCATCCAGAATCGCTATATTTAATCCAGAATGCACTCTTCAACGGATAAAATAAAACATGCCACACTAAAATTGGTTCACCGGTTTGGTCTGAGAGCTACGCCAAGTAATCCAATTTTACTTTTGTTTTACAGTATTCTGGTGCCCTGTACGTGTTTAGAAAATTTCAGAATTATATCGCTTGTAGTGTAATATATAAGGTTCAAATATGGAAGTTTCAATTTCATGAATTTTTTTTCTTATGATTCATTTTAGTTGACTGGATCTCTTTAAGGAATTACACTGATCAATGTTTGCTTCCGTTCAGCGGAACCTTTGTAATATGTTAAGAATAATGGAAATATGATAGGCCTTATTGTCTCAACGTTCTATACAATAATAATAATCGTAAGAACAAGGCTGCCACTATAATGACGCAAGTTTAAAAATATTTCATTGTGTTCTTATCGAAAATCGGAATCTTCTGGGATCTAAGGGATCACTTCCCAATGAGGCATTCATCGAAAGCGAGAAGTTTTCGCTTTCCGAACTTTCACCCTAATTCCGACCACAAAGTCGACGAACTAATGACGGTTAGATTTTTATTTCTTTCATTTATAACCGTTTATCCTTGCTTTTTGGTAAATGAATTCGTGAAAAAATAATTTGGAAAATTATGTACTTTTACAGAATCATCTTGTGAAATACCCGGAATATTGCAGAATTTAAAGTGATTATGCTCTCAGTACAGAAGGTTGAATAAAACTTGAAGTCTATTGAGCTTTATTTCATTTTGAAGAGCGTCATCGCTCTATCTGTTGTGATATTTAGGGTATATTAATAAATAATTCTGTAAAATTGCATAACTTTGAAATGATTTCTTTACACAGTTGCGTTATTTGTGGTTTTATCATTTAAGATATTTATTGCTTCTTATGGAAATAAACTATATCTTTTAGAGACTGCAGTTCTTGTAACCTTTACAAATGGAAGCTTCGCTTTCATGACTTTGTTTTTTACACTGTTTCATGTTCGAATGTCAATTCCCTATAATTCAAAACCCACTTGACTAAGAGATGTAAAATTGGACACAGAAATTAAATACTTGCCCTGCTTTAATTGTTATCATTTTCAACTTGATACATGCATGATTATTCTTCTGAAAATTTGTTGAGCGGATTTCGAATTATAGGGAATTAATATTCGGACATGAAAAATGTAATAAAACAAATTCATCAAAACGAGACTTTTTTCGATATAATTTATAAGATTGATGGTTCCTGGAATACATAATTTACGGTCCTTAAAACAAATTACAATAGCAAAACATAGGATCGCAAAAGTACAATGCAAGGAAACAAAACAAATTAATTTACTCATTCATTTTCTTTACTAATTAAAAAAATATGCAATTTTCGAGAGTTATTTAGTGCAAATTTATAATTTCATTATCGTTATCTTATAGAAAATGGAAATCTTTCCAGATCGGAATCATCACTTCCAGACGAGGCATCTGTTTCAGTCAAGTTGGCGACTCTATTTTCAGACGAATTCCTCGATTTATCAATACAAAACCGCCAAACTGATAAAGGTAAACCTTTTATTTTATTTATTCCTGAATATGTTTATCAGGCTGCTTAAGGAGGTTTGCCTATAACATGTGAGTGAAAAAATTGATTGAAAAAAATAAAAACCCCGAGTTGGAATTCCACTAATAGGCAAACTCCCTTTTAAAAAAACTTCTTTATAATGTTTTACTTGCTGCACGAAGAACTTATAGTTTGTACCCTAATATTGAACCCTGTGTAAAAGCTTCTTATGAACTTTTTTAGAGGTGGCGCAACTGGCTTTTATATTTCCTTATTTATCATCATTTTTAGTCATAGCTCGAACGATCTTCAATTCCGTGCATTGAAGACCATTATCGACTACATAGCGTCCAAGATATTCAATTTTGCGTATACATATGGTTTTTGCTTGTCTAAAATATCACTACTGAATATAAACTGCCAACTTTCTTGGGAGGACCACTGTAAAAATTGGTATCAAATGTCTCAAGCACATAGAAAATTGTATTCATCATACAATTTAGCTTTATTTGTAAATATGATTATTATTATTATTACTATTGAACAACAAAACACTTATTAAAATGTATAATGTTGAAGTTTGCATCGTTGGAACGCAACGAAATTCCCAAAAAAAAAAACAAGGATGCAAAGTAGAACCTAGCACATTGCTTCCTCATTTAATTTTGCTCTTCACAAAGTAACCTTTACGAGGAAGTATTGTGATTGATTTTGGCTTCCTCATAGAGGAAGCTTTGTAAAGAGCAAAATTTAATGAGGAAGCAATGTGCAAGGTTCTACTTTGCATCCTTGTTTTGAATAAATAAATCATCGGCACATTTCATTTTTATTAGGCACAAACTTTTGTTTTGCTTTATTAACTTTTGCGGAGGTCATAGCGAAAATCGCTATTTTTTCAAAAATTCAAAATGGTGTAAAATTTGAAGGACTTTACAGATCACCACCAAATTGAGTACAGAGCGGGGCTGTATGTTATTTTCCGTTTGTAGAACATTTCAGTTAATTTGCTGAGATACGACGTGATTTATAGCGAAAATTTTATTTTTCACAAAAATTCTAAATTCCTTAAAATTTCATCCGCTTTGCCGATTTTGTCGAAATTCAATACCAAACAGCATTTAACGTGTCTCTAGTTATAAAGAATTATTTAGCCATATTGACGAACTTTCACGAAAGTTAGAGAGTATACGACATTTTTCAAAAAAATTGAAAATTCTATAAAATCAGTATACGTAGATATATTTTCTTCAAAATTACAGCAATTGAAGGAGAATAAATGCTCCAATTGCGTGCTACATTTGAGCTCGATCGATCGTGCCATTCGCGAGTTATCGACGATTGAATTTTCGGTCCCTGGAACACACACACACACACACACACCACAGGGGGATGTCTGTAACCCCTACGTGGCGCGTCCCCAGGTGGCGGATAGGGGAATGCTCTCGCAAGAGAGGGTAAGGCTGAATTAAGTAAGCCTCGCGGACCAACAGACTAGGGGAAGAAACCCCGAATATAAATCATCCATGGAAGGTTGTAGTACGAACAAAATACCCCAGGTGGGTACCTCTCATGTAGAGAGTAATCCCACCACTGGTTCTGATCGAGTGAAAGCCTCGATGGCCAGTGTCGGTCCCACGGATTCTGGGGGGGGGGGGGGGGGGGGGGCAGCTACACGATCTAGGGAAGAGAGGCAGTGCCGCGGTGCAACATCCTACGACACCAACCCCGCCAACAACTGAGTTCAGCCAACAACAGCTGGCAACCGCTAAAGCAGAAGAGGTCTTCAAAAGGCTGAAAAAGGACATGGAAGGCCTTGCGCAATTTGTTCTGGAGAAAAAGAATGTGCACAAAGAGCTTAAGAATATGTCGAGGAGCGCAACCAGAGCACTGCGAGAATTCGAGAAGGTGTGGCGTGATGCCATGAAGGCGCCAACATTGTCTCCCGGGGAGGATGGGACGACCCAAACATCCCCTATCTTCCGAGCGGGGGTGGTCGAAACAATAAGCAAACGGGAGCGTCCCTCCCCACCTTTGGTACCGGTAAGCAAGAGGCCTGGCAAGAGTGAGGTCACAAAGCCAGCGATACCCCAAGGTGGAACACTTGCGCAGCAACAACAACAGCTAGAGCCAGTGTGGACCACCGTAAAAAAGAAGAAGCCGAAAAAAGGCCACTGCGAAGAAGGAGGATTCGCAAAAGACGAAACGGGAAGCCCCCAACGCCAAATTGGGGAAGATAAGACCCTCCCGACCCGATGCTATCAAAATCAAGTCTTCGGGGGAAACGTCATACGCGGACATCCTCCAGAAGGTGAGAGCCGCACCAGACCTCAAACCGCTGGGGGAGAGGGTCACTCGCATCAGGCGCACTAGAGCAGGTGAACTGCTACTGGAGCTGGAAAGGTCTGGAACGTTGATCCAAGAGCTTTAAATCGTGGTCTCATCAGAGCTCAAAGAGGCGGCCGAAGTCCAGACTCTGACACATAAAGAGTCCCTTAACATCATGGACATGGACGGGGCCACCACCAATGAAGAAGTCGTTGAGGCTATTAATGCAGTGGCCGGGCCGGGAATCGTGACCCCTGAAAACGTGAAACTCCGGCGGTCGTACAGTGGCACCCAGGCGGCCATGATACTGCTCCCAGCTGCAGCTGCGAAAAAAATGCTGCAAGCAGGGAAAGTTAAGATTGGCTGGGTGAATTGCTGGGTACGGCTGCGTGAAGCATCCTCGCGCTGTTTTAAATGCCATGACACCGGGCATGTCGCAAGGAATTGTAAGAGCGCGGTCGACCGGTCGAGGCAATGCTTCCGATGCGGAAAGGAGGGCCACAAGGCTGCAGACTCCACGAACGCAGGGAAACGAGTAACGCAGCAGGTAGAACCACCGAACAACGATAGTTAAGGTACTCCAATTAAACCTGAACCATTGTGCGGTAGCACAAGACCTGCTGTTCCAGCTGGTCAGAGAGGCGAAGGCCGACGTCGCCATCATCAGCGAGGAGTACAGGGATCTTAGTGAACCGAACTGGGTAGCCAACACCACCAAAAAGGCGGCTGTTTGGGTATGTGGACCTCTCCACGAATCCAGCAAAATAGTAGCACCCCTACCCGGTTTCACCTGGGTGAAACTGACTATACAGCTGCTACGTACCACCTAGTACGGTGGTCCACACTGGCTCTAACCGTTGTAATCGGGGGGGACTTCAACGCATGGGCAACAGAGTGGGGCAGCGCGAAGACCAACAACCGCGGCCGCGCTCTCCCGGAGGCCTTTGCAAAACTGGAGCTAGAGATTGCGAATATCGGAAATACACCAACTTACACCAAAGGCGACAAGTCTTTTATCATCGACCTGACCTTCATCGACCGAAAATTGATGGGGGAAAAGTTGAAATGGAGAGTTAGCAATCTGTACACGGGCAGCGATCTCCACGCTCTCGTGTACGAGCTTCAGCTGACCAGCGGGACAACTCCGCTGCAGCGTCAGGGCAGAAGAAAGAGATGGGCACCGTCCACTTTTAACCAGGAGACGTTCATCTGGTCTCTGGAAGAAATAAGCGTCGAAGGAACTGCCGAGGAAAGAGCACGAAGCCTCTCACAAGCCATAACAGCGGCCTGTGATGTCTCCATGACCGCGAAGTCAAACCCACGCGGTCGTCCACCTGTTTAGTAGTGGAACCAAGACATCGCAAGAGTTAGACGAGAGTGCCTCCGAGCCCGAAGGCGACACCAAAGAGCGAAGCATAGGCCGAAATACCAAGAACTAAGCGCGGCCTATGAAGCAAAAAGGAAGGAGCTCAAGGCTGCCATTAAAGTAGCCAAGAGGAAGTGCTGGCAGAACTTGTGTGCAGAAGTGGACCGCGATCCCTGGGGTCGACCGTACAAAACGGTTATGAACAAGATCAAACCCAGGGGTAGCAGTGGTCCATCCTGTCCGGCTTTGCTTGACAGGGTCGTGCACCATCTCTTCCCGGAACATCGGGAAAGGCAGCCCGACACCGGCCTGATGCTAGGCAACGAAACGGCCTAACTGCCAGCCGTCAACGAAGCTGAACTGAAGATGGCTGCCAAAAGAATCGCAGTCCGCAAGGCCCCTGGGCTGGACGGAGTTCCTGGTGTGACCATAAAGGCCGCTGCGCTAAATGTCCCCGATATATTCAGGGATACATTTACCGCGTGTTTGCGGGAAGGAATCTTCCCGGCACAGTGGAAGTTTCAGAGGTTCGTACTCTTTCCGAAAGGGAATAAACCCCCGGATGAGCCATCCTCGTACCGACCGCTGTGCATGCTGGACATCGCAGGCAAACTCTCCGAGCGGGTGATATGTGCCAGGCTACAAACTGCCATCGAGCTGGCCAGAGATCTCTCCGATAATCAGTTCGGCTTTCGGAAAGGTCGTTCAACAGTGGACGCCATCGACCGAGTTGTGACACTCGCCACCGACGCCATCAGTGGTAGCCGGAACACCAGGCGCATGTGTGCTGTAATCGCATTAGACATAGGAAATGCGTTCAACTCGGCCAGATAGGATCAGACCATGGAGGCACTAGAACACCTTAAAGTGCCGCTTTACCTAAGGAAGGTCATCTCGAGCTACCTGACAGACCGAACATCACTCTATGACACCGATGATGGCAAGCACTCCTATAACATCACGGGAGGCGTGCCCCAGAACCGAACAGGGTTCGGTTCTGGGGCCCCTGCTCTGGAACGTCCTGTACGACGGTCTGCTTAGGCAGTCCTCTCCAGGCGGGGTGTCAATGGTTGCCTTTGCGGACGATGTTGCACTGGTCGTCGCCGCAAAGAGTATTAATGAAATACAGCATCTCGGTGATGAAGCAATTGAGGTAGCAGCTGACTGGCTGAGCGACCATGGGCTAAAGTTGGCGGCGGAAAAGACCGAGGCGGTGCTCATCTCTCGGGCGAAAAAGAGAATCCGCGCCACCTTCACAGTAGGAGATACGAAGATCAAGACAGCTGACACCATTAGGTACCTCGGGGTCACTACAGACGCGCGGCTGTCCTTCAAAAATCACATTTTAAACGCCGGCTCAAAAGCAGCGAACGTGGCTCGTGCGCTCGCGGGAATTATGCCCAACATAGGGGGGCCCAAACAACCACGACGGTTCCTGCTCGCTACGGTTGTGAGTTCCATAATACTTTACGGGGCTCCAATCTGGGCCAAGGCTCTGAGAAGCCACGCGACCTATGGAGCCACCTGCCGACGGGCCTGGAGAATAGCCGCGCTAAGCGTGGCTTGTGCCTACCGAACGGTGTCTGACTCTGCTCTCTCTGTGGTCACGGGACTTCCCCCCATAGACTTGCTAGCAACGGAGAGAGCCAAAAAGTACTGTGAAGGAAGAAGTTCAGAAGAAAACGCCAGCGACCAGGAGCGTAGCCAATGGGCGACAAAGACGACAGATGAATGGCAGCGCTGATGGGATTCAGCGAGTGAAGGCCGGTGGACCTACCGCATCATCCCAAACGTGTTGGAGTGGACGAGCAGGAGACACGGATTCGTCACCTGCCATCTGACCCAGGCGCTTACCGGGCATGGCTGCTTCCGCAGCTACTTACATCGAATCCGCGTTTATCAAAGCGCGGAATGCCCAAGGCCCGCCGACTTCCGAGGACATGGGGAGGAGCATGATTGTCTTACAGAACAGGTGGGACGCGGTGGTAGCACTCGCCACGTCCATTGTAAAGAAGCTCAACACCATCCGAAGAGCAGAAGAGCGAAATGCTGAATAAGCGATAGGATGGCCTTCTGAGGCGTAGACTGCCCCCGCGAAGTAATGCCTTGCGGCGGTTCCCGCGGGGGGTACAAGCAGTCGAGGGAAGAAACGTTTTTTAGAGGGTATTGCCTTTAGGCCGAGTCCCTCATAACCCTTTGGGTATGCGTAAACGCATCTTTCGGAACCTCCTCTGAAAAAAAAAAAAAAAAACCACACACACACACACATACTCGAGATAGTTGCTTGCGAGCGCGTGTATGGTAGCCAGTGGAGGCGTCGAATTTTTTTAACAATTTGAGATATATATATATATATTGTGAATAATAATAATAATATGAACGTACGTTGGAAGCATCCGTGGACATCGTTAATCTGTGGTCCAACGGGATGCGGTAAAACAGTGTTTGTTCGTCGATTCTTACGAAATCTCACGGCCATGAGCGACGCCATCTTCGATCGCATTTTATTTTATCATGGTCATAATCTCGATCGTGATACGTTGAATTTAATGAAAAATTCTCTCCAGGAGAATTCATCGGCGGTGCGGAATATTCGTAAAGTCGAATTTCACGAGGGTCTACCACAATCCGAGGACTATTC
This sequence comes from Tromatobia lineatoria, assembly GCA_949699805.1. NCBI lineage: Eukaryota > Metazoa > Arthropoda > Insecta > Hymenoptera > Ichneumonidae > Tromatobia > Tromatobia lineatoria. The sequence continues at coordinate 13,867,420 of OX453040.1, forward strand.
AAGTGACAATAATTTAAAAAAGTTTATTATTATTGACGATCTAATGCGTGAATCGTCGAATAATACAATAGTAGATCTTTCTACGAAAGGCAGTCATCATAAAAATATCAGTGTCATGTTTATAACTCAAAATATTTTTCATCAAGGACACGGACAGCGCGACATTTCATTGAACGCTAATTATATTGTTATATTAAAAAATCCACGAGATCGAGCGCAAATACAACATCTAGCGAGACAAGTATATCCCGAAGATCCGCGTTTCTTGGTAAAAGCCTATCACAATGCCACAACACAACCACATGGATATTTGCTTTTGGATCTAAAGCAATCTACACCGGATATTTGTCGTTGTCGTAATTCTATATTCCCTGATGACCCGCAAATGTACGTATACGTGCCGAAAAATAAATGACGATTTCGTTAATGGACACACTCTCACGTATTAAATATAATTTAATGACGAATAATGCGTCAGTTGTGAGAACCTGTGTCTTCTGTAAACATCGCGTACATGAAATACGGGGGGGGGGGAGATTTGTAAGGAGGAAAGTATGACCGTAAAAAAGAGAATGGCAAGGAGTAAAGCGGAATCTACACGAACACCCATCGGTAAACATAAAGCTGCTCTACTCAACGCTCTCTGTCACGCTAATTAAGAGCAACAGAGAGCTCTACTACGCACTGCCGATGAATCATTGATCAGATGTATATGCGAATGCGCGCTTAATGTTTTACGGGGAATAGTTAAAATTGAATCAAGCGTAAAACATCGTTTGAACAAATACAAAAAAATTCTACGACAACTTGTCCCACGGATCAAACAGCGTTAGAGTGGTGGTGGCATACGCAACAGTGGCGCCGCCGAGCGTAAAAGACGAAAATACAATTGAAGAGCGAAAAAACGGCTTATGACGCAGAAAGGGTGTGGAGCATTTTTACCACTTTCATTAGCACCAATTATCTCAACACTGTTTAGTAGAGTATTTGGCGGCGACCGTGAAGGAAGTGATTGATCTTTAAGCGCCGATAATCACATCGACAGTAGAGTACGCAAACAAAATGGTTTTAGTACCGGCCGAGGAAAGTGGAGGACAATGGAAAGATCCGATGATTGGTGGTGGCCATGGTGGTGGTGGTGGTGGTGGTGGAGAAGCTCATACACCGACAGCCGGTCAAAAATCTGTACAGACACCGGGTGATGCTGTATCAAGACTCGATGCCAAACTTACCGATATTCTTCGCTCGAATAAGTATCGTGATGATGCAGAAAAATGGAAACAGTATCTACAAGTATTACAACGATGTTTATTTCTCGTTGAAGCACGACATGGTCCACTAGACCCAACATTACCTGGTGCATCTACTTTGTCGCGACAAACGGAAAAACGAGAAAATGAAGATTTTAATGAAGCGTTAATTATAAAAAGTGTTCCAAAAATACATAAACGTCGAGCCACTGCACTCGTGGATTATCTGAGAAACTTTCCAACAGCGTCTCAATGTATTACTTGGGATCAAGAGGGACGTGCCACTATAGACGGTATGCTTATACCAAATTCGAATATTCTCGATCTCGTTAATGATGCTATTGCATCATTAACGAGATCGAGAATATTCGAATTCGGGAAAAGGCTATCGCGCTAACGGCTGGCGACAGTTTATCAAGAGCCTTCGCGCAGGATCGGTACCACGGGAATTCATTGGAAACGAAACATTATGGTTAATGGGCGAGCAGAGTATCGGCGATAAACGAAAGCGTATCACGACTCGACGATACATCGGCGTTTTGCAACAATTTGTGATTGCCTACAATCATCCAAAACACTCGTCAATTAAAATGCAACCGGCTGCAGTGACTTAAGACGATCCCAATAAGGCAATAGAGAATATGGAAAATGCGTCAATGAAAGAATGCAATAAAAGACGTTTCACAGCGGTTAAATACAAGTGCGGTGATCACGTTTGGATTAGTAAAACAAAAGGCACCTTCGAGAAGGGTTACGAGCGTAATTGGAGTGAAGAAATATTGGAAATTTTGAAAATTTCAAATCGTCAAGGAATACAAATCTACGAATTACGCGACATCGAGGGGGAATTAATCGACGGTTTTTTCGACACCGAAGAAATAACACCTGTGCACGAGAAACGTGTGACACAAAATCAAGAATTGAAAATTGACCGTATCCTACGTACAAAAGGACGTGGTGCTAAGAAGCAACTTTTCGTCAGCTGGCTCGGCTATTCCTTGGAATTCAACTCGTGGATACCTGCGTCTAACGCCTACGATCTCAACACCTAAGAACACTCGACTATTATGAATAACGACAATTTTTTTCTCGTGCTGCCCAGTAACTTGCAATACTTTCCCGATAATACGACAACCCACTTTATCACGCATTTTTCGCGTGAAATACATCTTGATGGACATCAAGCTGTGGGCTTATCGGAAATTCATGTCCCCTGTACAATCATACACTTACAACGTGACGACATGGGAATTGAATGGACATCGTGCGATCAAAAAGAACATAAAATTGCTCATATCCCGTATGGTATATACAAGAGCCACGAGGAATTAACGACGAAAATAAATAATCTACAGGGATTGCATAAAACCGGTATACAATTCATTAATGCTAAAAGGGCAAACGGTTACACAGCTATTGAAGGCAAGAGAATGGCAGAGAAATGCGGAACGCCAAATTCGAGAAATATAATACGAATAAGTGGAAAGGTTTGTCGTATATTAGGCTTTGACTTGAACCCTACAAAAGACTGGACTAACACCAGAAGACACGTACCTGCACTGCATTCGAGGCATCGAACGTGAAGGGAAAATGCCTGCATGCATCGCTCGAGCACTATCTGAACAGCTTTTTGTCTATAGCGATTGATGTGTGCCCTATACCGTGGGTGACACTCAGACCTCACTTTTACGTATAGTTAACCTAAACACATCTAATTATACATTCGGCTCGACACAGGTGAAATATTTTTCACCGCCAAATTACATACTATTACTCAATAATTGTTTTCACACAATCGAGATAGATATAAGAGACCATCTTGGCAAACCAATCAAATTCGAGTACGGGACGTTAACCATTACGCTTAATTTTAAGCGTCTCTCCTAGGTGTGTCTCCGCCTCACACCAGTATGGTGGTCCATTATACGGCTTATTACGAAAATCAGATTGGTGGTGATCCTATAAATAATGGTTTGTCGGTGCGCCCGATCAACTGGGCCACGGTATTAGTCGATTCCTCGGTGAATTATTTCGGAGTGTATTACCATTGCTAACAAAAGGAGCTAAAGCTGTGGGAAAAGAAGCTCTACGCACATGCTTACATGTTCTTGAAGACGTGAGCGGTAGTCATATACCATTCAAGGAACCACGAAAACGACGTGCCACGGAATCACGAGACAACGTACAGCGCAAGGCAAACGAAAAAATCGCTCTACTTATGAACGGGTCGGGTTATAATACGACGGTCACCGCACGGAGTGTGCAGTCGTTAACGGGTCGTGCACCTATGCGTACCGCAGCGCAAAGACACACTGCGACGACTAGGAAAACCGGAAAAAGAAGAAAGAAGCGGAACATCACCACGGGACGAGCATCGAAGAGGAAGAAGCAAAAGACGAAGACCGGCAAAGGGACAAATAGACGAAAAAACATGAGGAAAAAGAAGCAGACAATAAACGACATTTTCGGTAGTGCTTGAAAAAAATGTTGTTTTTACACTCACACTGTTGCGAGTGTATGAAGGCGGAACTCGACTTATTCACCATACCACCAACACAGACATCCGTAGAAGCATCGCAATGGGTACATTACAAACCTGTGTCCTCACTCTCACACGATGGGCCCATTGTATTGGTCATACCTGGCCACGGTGAGGAGTACCTGGATCTCGCACACACAATGATCTGCGTAAAACTCAAAGTGCTTGCCAACGTCGACTCTGCGTATAAAGTAGCGCTTATCAATAACTTTCTACACAGCCTCTTTAATCAAGTGGATGTATTTTTTATTCAAAAACTCGTTGCACCATCTAATAATGCTTATGCCTATCGAGCGTATAGTGAAAGATTATTAAATTGTGGCCCCGCTGCAAAACAGTCACATCTGACCACTGCTTTATGGTATGCCGACGATCCAGGTACTGTTGAGATAATGCCCGGCTCGAAAACTAGCCCAACTAATAATGGTCAAGAGACAAGATCAATGTACATTAGAGCCGGAAAAACCCTCGACATGCTTGGACATTTACATTGCGATGTATTCAATCAAGACAAATTTTTGATGAACGGTGTAGAAGTACGTCTACGACTTGTACGCTCAAAAGACGACTTTTGTCTTATGGAAGCACCAATACAAGGTATCATGCATTAAGTGAAAATCAACGATGTAAGTCTACTTGTACGACGAGCAAAAGTTAGTCCTGGTGTACTCATAGCACATGCTAAAACTTTGGCTAAAACTACAGCAAAGTATCCCATAACACTAGTGGAAGTGGAATCATTTACTATGCATAGTGCAATAATCGGTAATACTCTGGATAATGTTATTCTTGGACAATCACCAAAACGAATAATACTTGGTTTCGTCTACAACGAGGCCTTCAATGGTGACAAAACCCTGAATCCCTTTAATTTCCAACATCACTCGATAAACTGTCTTTCGCTCTATGTGGACGGTCAACAGATACCTGGAAAACCGTTACAACCTGAGTTTGGGGGTAACGAAACTTGGGTTCAGAGTTACCATACACTCTTTTCCGGCACAGGTATACACTTTCAAAACGATGGAATCGACATTTTACGGAGCGCCTACGCTAAAGGCTATTGTCTATTTGCCTTTGACCTAACCCCCGATTTATCGGCAGATTGTTACACACACTGCGAAGTAGCACAATAAATTGCATTGTTTATGCCGAATACGATAATGTTATCCAGATAGACTCAGCTCGTCAAGTTATGACTGATTTTAGTGCCTGAACTATAAAATGCTTTCTTTTCCCCCTCCCGCCTGGCCACTACGATGCATCACATGTGTCATAGAGAGGGCGCTCACAGCTCTTGAGCGTATTTAAACCCCACTGACTGAGCGTATTCGACAACAGTTCATCTGGAACCTCGAGCATTGACACTATAGTGGATATTCAAGCCCTGTACGGCAAGCACGGCAAATTCCTACCGCAAGAAGTTGCCGTAACAACATTACAAGGTGATAATATTGGTCGTTGGGTTATCGATGCACCATACGACTTTGGTAATTTACCCAAAGAAGTCCGTGGCAGCAATAATCAACTAACGTGTTTTTATCATGGCATTAAGTGGGTTGATGGCGATACACTATTATGGAAAGTATACGTTAATCTGAGAAGCAGTGTCGTTACGCACTTCGTATATACACACGTGGCGCACAAAAAGCTGAAATTCTACGTAGTATACTGGGTCAAGACATTGTGAATCTAGAAGACTATGAACGACACAGCTTCAAGAATATGCCACCCTACGACACATGGTGTATTTATCACGGTGTTGCGACGGAAGATACCGAAAAATGTGCATTAAATAATGTGGGAAAAATTAAACGTTTTCGTCAAACACAACTGTTCGACTCGAGAAATCCCATTTATTCGGAACCAATTTGCGCAGTAGCTAAGAAAAATCGACCACTCGAAAACGTGAGGAAATCCCTTTACACCGAGATCTCAAGCGATAACAATCACCCAACGACCGAACAGATGTATATATATAAAGAAAAGGAATTTCTTTAACCGAATCTCCCGCGCTCCAGCAGTGGATAAAGTAGCGCGGGTAAAGTAGAGAATAGGGGACGGTGGAACGTGGGACGAGAAAACAGTATAGAGATACGAAGAGAATTCTTACCTGTCTAAATAAACCTAACGAATACAAAAAGAAGATCGACGGATGAATAAACCTAAATTGTCGTTTCTTTATTACAGGTGAGAATATCAATGTAAATAGTGTAAATAGGATATAGTAGTAAGCAATAAATCTTTATTACAGAGCAACGCAATTTGTTTACCGTTTATTGTCGGTCATCAAAACCCCTTTGGGAGAGAGAGAGAGAGCTACTGAGCTAGGTAGCATTATAAAACGACAATTTCGTTTACACTAAAGATGGAAAAGCTGAAATTTGAATTTGTGGTAAAAGGGAGTGCGGATGGGAAGTCAAATTGGATGGCCCTAACCTCAATTACAACAACTGAGGAGAAAACCTACGCTATCCCGGAACAATTCCAACCAGTGGCGCAGCACACAGAGTTAATAATCACTAACGCATATAAAAAAGTAAAAACCACACTACAAAAGAGGTATCAAACAAGGAAAGTCTGGGTAAGCCTGAACGAAGAGCTGTCAAGGACCTATATAGACGAGGATGGGAATTTACAGTTCAAAGAATATCTGTTGGAAGAGCTAACACCGGAGGTGCAACAAACCGCCGTTGCGGGCGGTCTTACAGAAGAAATGCTAACGAAAATATTAGAACAATTCTCTAATAAAAAGACTGAAAATGATCAGAGTAAAAATCTAAAAAAATTATCAGAAAAATTTGTCTTGGAAAAGTTCACAAGCAAAAACTCCAGCGGAACACAATGGATGGATCTTTTTGAAAGAGAGTGCGATAGATTGGGTGCACAGAGAGATGAAGGAAGAATTGAAATTCTTAGATTATTCTTAGAAGGATCTTGCCTGGACTGGTACAGCTCCATGCTCATGAAGCTTACGTTAAATTCGGCGTGGGAAACATGGAGAGAAAATTTTCTTGAGACTTACGCAGATAAAGGATGGACCCCAATAAAATATGCGATCTTATTTAAATACGTAAGTGGATCGCTATTGGATTACGCACTGAAGAAAGAAAGAATGCTGCTGGAAATAAACAGATCAATGCAGAAAGGCACTCTGATCGACCTGATAGCGACAGGATTACCGGATTTCGTGACAAATAGAATCAATAGGGAGAAATTAAAGGAAACGGAAAGTCTTTTCAACGAACTAAGAAGTCTAGAACACTTGGTGAAAAAAAGTACTTACGAGAAAAAGAAGTACACCAATCAAACCGTAAAAGAAAAAGATCAAGAGAAGAAACCATGCCAAATATGCGAGAAGAATGGGAAAAAAAATCGCTATCACCCTGAACAGTCATGTTGGTTCAAAAACAAGGAAACCGATGAAGCCGACAAAAGAAACCGAATAAAATACGTCAACAGTTCCGAAATCGAGGCTGAACTAAGTGATACGGATACAAAAAACTAGAAATCTCACCATTGATCGAAGTCAAACTACGGTTGCACGGTACCTTGGAGACATTTGGGATATACGATTCCGGTTCAAATGTCTCCCTAATAAACGGGAAATTATTAAAACTAAAAAATAAAAGAATCGGTGCACAGAACGCAAATCTTCGGACGATTAATGGTGAAAAGAAGACGAAAGGCATGGTAAAGATAAACGTTAAAATTTTTGAAATAGAAGAAGAAACCGATTTGATAGTGATAGATGAGGATAACTTCGACCACGACGTCTTAATTGGGTTAGACATGATTAAAAGATTTAGATTAATCCAAGATGAAAATCTAAAAATCACACAGAAAATACCAGACAAAACTGGGGAGAAAGAAGAGAGTGAAAACCAAAATCCAAGCGGAGCAGAATTTTGGGGAAAATTCTCAATAAACTTTAACGAACATATAGAACAAGAAAACTTCAAGATAGGAGTAAGCGAGTTAAATAGGCAAGAAAAAGAAGAAATAAATGAACTAATAGAAAAATACAAAACCGTTTTTGCAAAAGACAAATACGACATCGGGAAAGTAAGAGAATATGAAGCCCACATCGACTTGTTAGTCGACAGATATTGCAGCAAGAGGCCTTACAAATGTACCATGGAAGATAGAAAAGAGATTGAAGGACAAATCACAAAACTATTAGAGAAAAACCTTATAGAGGAATCATATAGTCCTTTTGCAGCCCCGGTAACATTAGCATTCAAGAAAGAAGAAGGAAAAAAAACAAGATTATGCATAGACTTCAGGGATCTGAATAAAATCGTGGTACCTCAGGCTCAACCTTTCCCTCTGATAGAAGACTTGATGGTAAAAACGAGGAATTGCAAGTACTTTTCAACACTGGACATAAATTCGGCCTTCTGGTCGATTCCATTACGAATCGAAGATAGGAAAAAAACAGGTTTTGTAACTCAGGAAGGGCACTATCAATGGACGTGCCTACCATTCGGATTAAAAACGGCTCCAGCAATATTTCAGACGATACTAAGCAATATCTTAAGAAAGTACGAACTTACAGCTTTCGCAGTTAACTATATAGACGACATTCTGATATTTTCGAGTTCCTTCTCCGAGCATATAGATCATTTATCAAGACTGCTGGAAGCGATAGTAAAAGAAGGCTTTAGACTGAAATTCACTAAATGCACCTTTGCAGAGAGCTCGGTAAAATATTTGGGACACATCATACAGGAGAATACTGTAAGACCGGTGAAGGACAATTTGGCGTCAATTAGAAATTTCCCAGTACCGAAAACACAAAAAAATATAAGACAATTTTTAGGGAAAATAAACTTTTATCACGAGTACATACCAGAAAGTGCAAAAAAACTAGAACCACTGCACAACCTACTAAGGAAAGGCATAAACTTCGTATGGTCAGAAGAGTGCCAGAAGGCGTTCGACGAAATCAAGGATCTGCTCTGCTCTCAACCGATCTTGGCAATATTCGATCAAGATCTACCAATAAATATCTACACAGATGCATCATTACAAGGAATCGGAGCGGTTCTAAAACAGATACAATTGGACGGAAAGGAGAAGCCAGTGGCCTTTTTCTCAAAGAAGCTAAACGAAGCGCAAAAAAAGAAAAAAGCTGTTTACCTGGAATGCCTAGCGATAAAAGAAGCAGTCAAATACTGGCAATACTGGCTTATGAATAAATCGTTCACAGTATTTTCGGACCACAAACCGCTGGAAAATATGAATATCAAGACCAGAACAGATGAGGATTTAGGAGAATTAACATACTACCTCTCGCAATATGATTTTAAAATAAAATATGCACCAGGGAAAAACAACATAGAAGCGGACTGTCTAAGCAGGAACCCAGTACTGGAACCATACGAAAACGCGGAAGAGCAATTAAAAATAGTAAACTTCATAAAACTAAATGACATCGTAACAGACCAAGGGAAAAACGAAGATGTACAACAAAAAAAAGACAGATTAATACAGAAACAAGACGTTTACTACAAGAAAATTAAAGGAAAAGAAAAGATCATCTTATCGGAAAAGTTCAGCATGGAACTTATAAAAAATACACACGAACACCTATGTCATATAGGAAACAAACAAATGCAAAAAAAAATAGGAACATTCTACACAGCAAAGAATTTAACAAAAAACATAAAAATGATCTGTCAGTCTTGTGCCACATGCAAAAAAATAAATCAAGAGGACATAAGAAAATCGGACTGTTGTCTCAATTAGGCCCGGCCTCAAGGCCTTTTGAAATAGTCTCCATTGACACAATTGGAGGTTTCGGAGGCTCACGGTCAACAAAAAAATACCTCCATCTCCTAGTGGATCATTATACACGATACGCAATCATTTTAACGTCGAAAACGCAAACCGCAAAGGATTTTATAAAATTAGTGGAAGACACTACAGAAACTCATGAGATTGGTACGATTCTCACAGATCAATACCCAGGAATCAACTCGAGAGAATTCAAGGAATTTTTAGAAGGAAAGAATATACCAATAATCTTTACGGCAGTGGATGCACCGTTCTCGAACGGATTAAATGAAAGGCTAAACCAAACTATTGTCAATAAAATCAGATGCAGAATAAATGAAAAAGAAAAGAAAATAGCTTGGACAACCATAGCACAAGAATGTGTAAAAAAATACAACGAAACTGAACACACCGTCACCGGGTTTGCGCCGGCATACCTGTTAGAAGGCACGAACGTTGCAATATTGCCAAATGAACTGAAGAGAAAAACCGACAAAAGAGACTGGATACAAGACAGAAAGAAGGCACTGGAGAACACTATAAAATCGCATAAATACAATAAAGGGATATACGATAAAAATCGAAAACACTTTGAATTCAACACAGGAGACATGGTATTCGTAGAGAATGGCAACAAACTGAACCGTAAAAAACTGGACGAATTGAAAATTGGACCGTACGAAATTATAGAAAAGGTGTCAAACTCAATATTCAGAATCGATATAGGCCATAGAAGACCAAATCCACAACTTTTCCACATCTCAAAACTGACTCCACTCTCGAAGCTAGAAGCAAAAGAAGAGGGAATATGAAAAAATCGGATATGAATTTTCGTGAGACATTGCCTATCTGGAAAGAAGTTCTTCGGAAAACTTCTTCTTTGGGGGGGGGGAGATATAAAGAAAAGGAATTTCTTTAACCGAATCTCCCGCGCTCCAGCAGTGGATAAAGTAGCGCGGGTAAAGTAGAGAATAGGGGACGGTGGAACGTGGGACGAGAAAACAGTATAGAGATACGAAGAGAATTCTTACCTGTCTAAATAAACCTAACGAATACAAAAAGAAGATCGACGGATGAATAAACCTAAATTGTCGTTTCTTTATTACAGGTGAGAATATCAATGTAAATAGTGTAAATAGGATATAGTAGTAAGCAATAAATCTTTATTACAGAGCAACGCAATTTGTTTACCGTTTATTGTCGGTCATCAAAACCCCTTTGGGAGAGAGAGAGCTACTGAGCTAGGTAGCATTATATATATACGAGGTACCTGTAACAGGTACCACCAGTGCCTCATCGAACACCTGCAACACCACGACACCTGCCGAGTACATAGTCACTCTTTACAGGACCAAGGAACTATCGCCACCACCGGGAACAAAACGCACACCAACCTAATACACCCCGTAGCATGTTAAATCACCACCACCATCAGCATCAACGGAGACGTCGCCCCCCTTGTGGACAGGAGAACCTATATAATGAACAGTCTGGAAGTACTAGAAGCACTGTAACATGTACGAGCCCAGACGCAAGGAGTCTTCCCAGGCGATCGTATCCCAAGTCGCTGGTCTAGACGAACGGCAATCGTCGCCAACACCAACGATCACGTGAAACCTGGAACACACTGCGTAGCCTTCTACGTTGACATCAATGGCCGAGGTATCTTTTTCGACAGCTACGGGATGCCACCGAACGACAACAGACACCGTAACCGTCTACGTCAAAACACCACATCCTACATATGGAACACCGAACCACTGCAATCGATCAAGTCTAAAGTGTGTGGAGAATATTGCATTATGTTTCTTGATTATATGTCTCGTGGCTTTAGCATTTTTAATTTTTCTCGGCTAGTCTCGTCAAATAAAAAAAAAAACGATGATATTGTGCGACGATATTACCGGAAATTGAAACATGTAAACCGTAAAAAGTATTGTAAAAAAACTGTAAAAAACAGCGGCCTAGCGTACTTAAGGGCTCCGGCAATACATGTAATACATCCTGTATACAAGCATGCACAGCCCGTTTCGGCGGCCATCTGTGAATAAATAAACAAATATAAATTTACATCGTGTTATTATTATTATTATTATTATTATTTTTTTTTTTTTTTTTAATGAAAGGAGTTGCGGAATCCGTTTACGGATGTCCCCCAGTTTTTACGCCGGGGGTGTCTGTGGGACTCACCAACCAACCGGTTGTAATACCCACTAAACCGCCCTCTCCTTATTGTCCTCCCCCCGACCAGGAACTATTTTCATATTACTTCTGGTGGGGGTTCTGTCTGTGTACGTCCGTTCGTGATGTTGTCCGTGCTCTGGTCGCGTTACGTTAGTCCGTCTGCTCCGTCAGGCGAGGCAGCCGTCCAGATTTTTTCGTCGCAGTATCGTCTCTGTGTAGGTGGCAACTAGTTGCCACCATTCTGTCGAGTGGAGCATCACCTGGACGATGTTGTCCGGGGTGATGTCTCCAACGGTTGTCTCGAGTTGCAGTCGCAGTCCAGTCCAGCGGTCGCACCCAAAAAAGGTGTGTTCCGCGTCGTCTCGTTCATGTCCGCAGTACTTACAGTCCGGCGTCCGTACTCTGTTCATGTTATAAAGGTACCTTCGGAAATATCCGTGTCCTGTCAGGAGCTGGGTAACGTAGAAATTTACGTCACCAAACTTCCTTCCGATCCACGGCCTCAGGTCCTTTATAAGTCGTTTCGTCCAGTTACCCGTTCGTTCCTCCGTCCATCTGTCTTGCCATGTTCGTATCGTCCTGTCGCGCTCCGCGACTGCCGCGTCCTGTCGTCCAATGTCAGCGCTTACCCCATAGATCCTCTTTCGCTCGAAGGCGAGGAGGTCAACGGGGATTACGCCGGCCACCACCAGAACCGCTTGTGCAGAGACGGTCCGGTAGGAGCAGGCGATTCTCAGCGCACTCTGTCTTTGTACTGTCGTCATTGCGTGGCAGTACTTTTTTGTCTTCAGGGCATCTGCCCAGATCTCCGCGCCGTATAGGAGTATCGAGTGGGCTGTTGTCATTAGTAGCCGTCTTTTCCCCGGTCTCGGTCCGTTTGTGTTTGCCATCAGGCGGCTTAAGGATGCTACCATCTTGGCCGCCTTCTTGCACGCTTTCTGTATGTGTGGCCAGAAGGTCATCTTCGTGTCCAGATTATTATTATTATTATTATTATTATTATTATTATTATTATTATTATTATTATTATTATTCCCCCACTATTACCACTACCACCTCCATCATCGTTACCCCACCTCCAACGTCTTTAAAAAGTATGAAAGCTAAAACCCATAGCTTGATCCAACACACTTGTGGACAAAACGTTGAAGATCCAACAACCTCAAGTAAAATGTAAGCCATCAACGGTATACTCGTCATCGACTGTGATAAAGATCCATGGGAACTCAGCGAAAAGGAACTCGAATATATTTCTAAACCTCTACTACCTAGGTACTGGGGTGACTCCATTTATTATATTTAGAATAAACTACCAGACCATATTCAAAATGATCCCGAAATTGAATAGTATCAACTCTGCAAAGTACGCTAGACTTCACCGGACCTCTAATCACCACTCGAAGGATATCCACCTACCAAAAGGGACTGTACCGACTGCCAGATACGCAAAAATATCGGAGGTCACTATACAAATATAAAACCACCTTCACCAACACCAACAATACTACCGAAAACTTCTTTAGCCGTTAGAAGATCTACAACGAAAAATAATGAAAAACAAGAAAAATGTACTCTATATTTCATCAGTAAATTTTTTTCTTTTCGATAATTTGGTCATTTTATTTTCACGATATTAGAACTAAGCAACCTTACCGTCTACAGGCGAATGATCACATTAAAGATATTGACATTATCGACCGTCGAACGAAATTGTTTTACCGACTGCCGAATGATCGATATTTTCCCCCTCGACGAACATAATTTTTCTAACCTTCTGATTGGCTCCCTATATCCAGAAACACACACACCCCCTAGCATATTCTCCGACTTTTCATTGGCTCCCTATATCTGCCACACACCCCACTCCCCCATGAAACCACGAAAGATTGGGGCGAGGGTGGGAAATGTTCTCTGACATCTGATTGGCTCCCTATATCTGCCACACAGCCCCACTCTCCCACCATAGAAACCCAATCGGTGTGGGTGGGGGGTGGGGGAGATTCTCTGCCCTCTGATTAGCTGCCTATATCCCCCCAGACACCCCCTCCATGACCACCCGATGGAGGGAGGGGTAGGGGTCGTTGTCTCCCTATACCTGTACCTTACACTTCTATCTGTTTATCGCCCAAGTTTACCGCAATGTATTAATAACCCATGAAAACACATGTTAAAATTCAAATAGCAATAACTTTGGATCACGCAAGACAATCGAGTTGCAATTTTCCTCGTGCTTTTAGAATAATAAAAGCTTTAATTTTCGAAGATTTCATAATTTTCTACTATTTGTGACATGACTGGTATACATCCTTAATTAATGGTCGTATCACCAATGAATTAATCGCAGGTACTTTTGTCATCAATCAATTAATCGCAGGTACTTTCGGCAGATGGGCAAAAAGCAACCCGGACGCCCCTGCGGGGCGCCAGTTTGTTTGTTGGGGAGCCTCGCCCCCCAGAATCCGCAATAAATGGCCCTCCGGGCTATTTTAAAGGCGCTCCCTATGGTCCGGCCGTGGCGTTCACGCTCCGTAGATCTCCGGACGCCGCGCTTGATGTTCTGAATAGTTTGACTGTCGCGTTCTGGTCTTTGTATGGTTTAGACGTCGCATTTCGCGTTCCGTTAACGGGCATTGCGCTTCGCGTTCTATATGGCTTGAACGACGCGTTTAACACCTCGTATGATTTACATGTCTCGTTTTGGGTACCATGTTAACTAACATCGTTTTTTTAATAATTATCGATAGAGTTTGCATGAATAGTATGTATTAGAGTGTTGCGCCCCGAAAATAAGATAGTAATTTTTTGATTGTTAAATTATACGTAGTGATAATTTAACAATGCACGACTTAAGGAATGTCATATAGATATTAACGAGGCCATTTGCGCAACGGTCAGAAGACGTACTCGCGAGCCGTAGTCGCGCGGTAAGAAGTCCCTATAGCGTTGTCTCTTTCGCGCTCACGGCGACCCCGGTAGCGTTAAATCAGGGCATTGCAAGACTCCTCGCGTGGAATGTGCTTCGCGAGATTGTCGTAACCAAATTATTCAGTAAACATAAGTTTATTGTTTATAAATTCACTCATTTTTGGTGATATAAAATGACTCGTTCACTGTGAACGAGGCAGTCTTTTAACAACTTCGACCACGATCGGGCATATCCGACGTGAGGACTCGTCATTAAAATTAAAGTTAACTCATGTAATTGTTAACAACAATTAAACAACAAACTCGATTCATCTAAGACAAATAAATTCTTTTTACTGTTTATCACGTGAGTTCCACATCTTTATTGACAACGATCCCCAAAATAATAAAATAAATGTTGTAACCCGCTTGCAATACATAAGTACGCAACGGGCGGCATAACATGAGTAAGTATTGAGAGTATAAGTATTATCATTTCCACACCACTTTGAAGTAGATAATATAGCGCGTTTTTGTTTTGACATTCGATCGATGATAAATCGAAGGAAAGTTGTGTCCCCAGTAGGCCTAATAAACTTATATTACTGGCGCGAATTGCTGCCTCTGGCGCTGAGCAGCCCTTGCCTTGGCATGTACATCATGAAATGATGTTGAATAGGCGCGAACCTGCTGCCATTGACGCGTTTCCGTTTCCTCTTGATATTCAAGATGAAGAGGATTCAATATTTATAATAATTTATGCATATTCTGATCATTGAATGTGTAACTTTTTTCTTTTTACTTTCAATTCTTATTGTTTTACATTATTAAAATATTGTATAGTTTTCAGTACTATGTATTTTTTTTGGTAATACGAATTGTAAGATATTCCATGATTAAGTTTGCTACGTGGTTATTAGTGGAGCGGATTCTTCCATGAAAATAGAACTTTTAAAAAAAAATTTCGCGTTTCATCGTCGTTGTCGGCAAGATCGGTCGCAGTCGGTAAGGGACGTGAATGTAGTTGTTTCGGGATGTTGCTGTGTCCCTTTTTAATAGGTGACGATTCATAAACAATAATAGACTAAAAAAATAACAAATACGAGTGCCAGTGTAAATTAACGAACAAAATAATTGATAAAAATATACGTGTCGAACAAAATTTTGTAAATTAGATAAATCTCAGTGATAAATATACTGTACGAATATTGTGTTTAGGTAATATTAACTTATTCTCAAAGTTTGTATAATATCTATGAATTGTTATTTCAATGGAAGTGTACAAATTCATTTAATGAATGGAACAATAAAAAAACAAGCTAAGGAATTAATTCTTTTGGTTTCATATAATGTCAACTATGTAGTGTGATTTGATTTTTCAATTAGTTGATGTTATGATGCTTCGAAGTGACAGCCTGTAATATTTTTATTTTCTTAGATGGAAGTTCGGCAAATCGTAACTTGGGGTGTGAGTCGACCGATGCTGAAGATTTTGTTGTTATCGATTTTCCTATACGATTTCCCTAAGAGATCCTTCAAGACAAATAATATTCCTATTGTCATAAGTCCTAAATCAATAAAAATTCAATATCTGCTATTTACCTTGTTAGGTAATCACTACTTTAGAATTCTCCAAAAGCAAAATGAAGAGAAATGTCTTTGCGTTTAGGTAAAATATAAGTATGCTGCGAATCTTGCTCAAATTTATCAATTTGTCGAAAAGTTAGCAAGCCGCACACATATGCGTACCTGGAATGGATAATTTTTAAGGTAAATGCTAATATAAACGAATAGAAAAATTACTATAATATTTGTGCATACTTTTCATTGGAAAAATAAAAAATGTTCCAAATTTTAGCTAGTTCGGTCCATTCGGACTAAAGTTACCATGTAATACGGACGTCCGGGTAACAAAAAATCTGTTGTTCGTAACAAGAATTATTTTATAATAGAAAATCTATGACCATCCACCCCAAAAATATGTATTTCATTGCGTTTGACGTACAAAAAGTAAATCAGGTCCAGTGGAATGCGGGTTTAATAGGCACTTCTGTTCGTTTTTTCAAAACGTGAGTGCCTACAAATGGAATGATGATGAGTGATATAGCGTCAATTCTGATGATAAAAATATCAAATAAACCGCTATCGACTTAATATGTACCCATTATGCAACGTGATGAATGATTATAAATATACGGCTGTTAATAGATTTATTAATTGATTCTAAATTCGCAAAATTAGTACGGTATGAATGTCATGAAATTTAAATTATTACAATATTTTACCTAAATGCAAATACTTTTTTTTTTACTTTGCTTTTGGAGGATTCTAAAGTAGTGATTACCTATCAAGGTAAAAAGCAGATATTAAATTTTTATTGATTTAGTACTGTTACGTCCCCAAATAAAATATATCCTGAGGAGATGCAACCCTCCAAACAACGCTGCATACGGGAGTAACGGCCCTGTAATCAGTGGTCGGTAAGTAAGAAAAAAATAGTGTTACCCTCTGAATAAGATATATCTTTCCGAGCATCGCTGCAATATCTCCAAGAAAGGGCCTGCAGTCGGTGGCCGGTGAAGACGATAATAGATATAGTATCTTAGGAGAGGTAGGCGGGGCTAGTTGTAAAAGAGGGGTGTAAGGCCCTCACTAGCTCAAAGTCGACGCAAATACCAGGGAAGTGGAAGACGGCAGATCGACAGCCAATGAAGCGTGAACTGTGCCCTCTTTCAACCCCTAAAAATATACTCACTAGATCTGAGACGAAGAAAACTAACTTGTAAAGTGGGAGACGATAGTTTTTCCGACCAATTAGAAGGTTCAAGGAACTACCCTCTCCTAACTCTGCGTAAGACAAGAAGCCGACTGGATTAGGATATAAGGACACAATTTTCGTATTTTTGTCAGTCTGAAAAATTCTTTAATCAACGACCACCAGTTCCAGAAGTAAAGTGTTATACCCAGCAGTTCAACTAGTAAGTGCTCTTCATTACCCAGAACGTTCAGGAATGAGTGCGGTACCGTTGCATTCATTC
This sequence comes from Tromatobia lineatoria, assembly GCA_949699805.1. Classification (NCBI taxonomy): domain Eukaryota; kingdom Metazoa; phylum Arthropoda; class Insecta; order Hymenoptera; family Ichneumonidae; genus Tromatobia; species Tromatobia lineatoria. The sequence continues at coordinate 13,885,113 of OX453040.1, forward strand.
TATTCCAAACTTCAAAATCTAAAGCGTTTGCAGTAGAGTTGCAAACGTTCATTCCTTCAATAACCTTGAAAATCCAGGGCGTTTGCAGTACAGTTGCAAACATTCATTCCTTCGAAACCTTTCAACTTGAATCGTTTGCAGTACTGTTGCAAACGATTCTCTTCAAAGACTGTCGTTTTCTCTCGCAGACAGACCCAGCTTTAAGCAGTAAGCGAATGCAGAACAGTTTTACGCGTTTTACTTTAATAACAACTGACTGTACGCGGGGAAGCGAAGTCGTAGCATTTCTAATTATTTTAGACTTGGTATTAATCCTGAGTCGTATTTATTTTTACTATTAAATCTTAAAATTTTATTAATGGGAAAACAGCGTCGTGGTGGTAGAAAATACCAACTTAGGAAGCTAGTGACGTAACAGTACTTCTGATGATAAAAATATTGCTTGTCTTAAAAAATCACTTAGGAAAATCGTATAGGAAAATCGATAACAACGAAATCTTCGGCATCGGTCGACTTACACCCCGTGTTACGATTTGCCAAACTTCCATCTAAGAAAATAAAAATATTACCGGCTGTCACGTCGAAGCATCATAACATCAACTACCCAGATACACATTTGGCAGCACAGTGACGGCATAGTGGCAGAACTAGCTGCACAGCGTGCCTCCAGGAAGCTGTTATCTGCGACCGCATTAAGCAGCGTTCTAACGGCACAACGTGCTTGAGCGGGCACACTGCCGGCACAGCTGCGACACATCGTGCTAATTCAGCGAGTTGCACGATGTTCCGCAACTGTGGCGGCAAGGTGCTCGTTTCGGCACCTCTTGCCGTAAAAACCCTGCTTGATGCGGTCGCAGATTACAGCTTTCTGACAGCACGCCGTGCACCCCGAACTGCACGTTTGTCTTACTGGGTAATTAAAAAATCAAATCACACTACATATTATACATTATATGAAACCAAAACGATTAATTCCTTAGCTTGATTCTTTATTGTTCCATTCATTGAATGAATTTGTATACTTCAAGTAAGATAACAATTTATAAATATTATACAAACTTTAAGAGTAAGTTAATATTACCTAAACCCAACATTCGTACAGCAGATTTATCACTCAGATTTAACTAATTTACAAAATTTTGTTCGACACGTATATTTTTATGAATTATTTTGTTTGTTAATTCATACTGGCACTCGTATTCGCTTATTTTTTAAAATCTATTATCATTTCTAAATTTTCACCTGTCAAAAAGTGATACAGCAGCATCCTGAAACAACTACATTTATGTCCCTCACTGACTGCGACCGAGCTTGCCGACAACGACGATGAAGCGCGAAAATTTAAAAAAAAGTTTAATTCTCATTAAAGAATCCGCTCCACTAATAACCGCGTAGCAAACTTGATAATACAATATTTTACAATTTGTATTTCCAAAAAAATACATAGTATCGAAAACTATGAAATATTTTAATAATGTAAAACAATGAGAATTAAAAGTATAAATCAAAACGTTACACACTAAATAATCAGGATATGCATAAATTATTATAAATATTACATACTTTTGATCTTAAATATCAAGAGGAAACGCAATCGCGTCAATGGCAGCAAGTTCGCGCCTATTTAACATCAATTAATTCTAGACATAACAGCTTTAATTCAAAACAATTCAGAAAAATGGGAATAAACTATTCCGCGTTCGATCAATCAAGGTGGGATGAGTGAAATTTTTTGCATACTCCCCATTCGGGTTCGAAGCAATGCTGTCACTGGAAAAATTCTTACAAAACTAACAAATCTTATTAATAAATGCTCAATTAAAATTGCTTTAACTCCAAACAACAGATACAATTTTTTAAATGATCAAAAACACTTCGCGTTGAGATCGAGTGGGGTTCCAAATTACGAATGATCATAAATAGAATGATAAAATTTCGAAAATTCAACATTATGATTTTTTAAATGTAGAAGGACAAATTTTACGAGAGCCTCTAAAGTAGAAAATAGTTGTAAGGAATTCCAAAATGTCGAATCAAATTTATATCGATCGCAAATATACGAGTAGACAAATTCACAAACTCCAAATGTCAAGTCGTTAAAAAAATCGAATGCTTTACAATCCAAGCATTCAAAATATCAAATTGTGAATATTGCAACAGTTCACAATTACGAATTCACTTGAACATAAGACCGAAAACTTGAAGGACTAAAATACCGAACGGCCTAAAAGTCGAACGACCATGTAGCGAGCACAAAATAAGTCGAATATTCGAGATGGCAAACGCTTAAAAAACCTTGAAAAAACACCAATATATTCGTAGATTGTTATATGAATTCAATAGACCGAGCCCGCCAAACCTCTGCGTTCACTGGGAAATAAAATCAGTGAGCTGGATGTAATTTTTGCGATAACTCTGTGTTCTACATTTCCCGTCACATTTTGTTATCATGCACTTTACGTCGTTGGGGATTATCGGGATATTGGTTAGAATGAACGTGGTTTTGATAGGTTTCGTTTATCGCGCAATTGATATTTAACCAATACGCCGGAAGAGTTACACTGCACGGAAAAAAAAAGTAGTTGGGCCAACTCAGCTTTAGTGAGTTGACCAAAAATAAGTTGCTACAACGATTTACTCGGTGCCTAAAACAATCTCGAGTAAGTGACGTGACAACGAAGAGTGAGTTGGTGCAACTCCCTAGTGAGTTCGCCCAACTAATCGGTAAGATCGGTCAACCATTTTAAATCGACGCAACAAGAGCTGGCAGCAAAACATTTTCCCTTTTGATCGAACCGTGTGATAATCAAAGTGTCGCGAACAACTATTTTCGTAAGGTTTTGCTTCTTATTAGACATCGACATTTTATAGCAATGAATGCTATCGATTGACATTTGTTGCGAAAAATGATACTGCTTTTGCACGGATTTGGTTTGGGTGGCGAGAACAAAATGGAGGCGTGAACACTTTGAGAAAAAAATATATAAAAGTCTTTATTGGTCTCTAACCAAAATATAATAGTTTATCGTGAGTAATTTCCCGATATGTATTGTGACGTGATTTTCTTGAAAATGACGCCACAAGATGTTACGCTACCGAAAATTGAGTTTTGTTATGATTCCGAGATGCTCCTCCTTGGATTCACCTCTGTGCTAGAGCTTAGGCGTTTAGTAATGACGTTTTAGTAATGTATTCTGGAGGTACGGGAGAATTGGTGCACTCTTATCCATCGCGAGGAAGAGAGCTTAAAGAAACAAGCAACCGATGGATAAGAGTCACCGATATGATGTCTTGCGATTAATTATAGACCGGTGTAAATCCGGCGCCCTATGGCGATAGTGCTGTGTGCTGAAGAACGGGTAGAGTTCTGTTGTTTCGCTTGTTGGTTGCAGAGAATGGGGCATTCTGGTGCAACGCGTTTGTGTTTGGTAGGCCCGCTTTCGCGCATAGCACTAAGGAAGGCGATCGCATAGATTTCGAATAGGTTACCGGCATCAATTGCGTTCTCGTTACGAGGTGATTCGAGGTAGAGGGGCAATAGCTGACGACTACGAGATTTCCGGGTGAACCGAAATAATAATCACGATAATAACTCACGATAATAACTCAAAATATTTAGTCTCGCTCCCGTGTTGACAGTTTTTTGGTCGATCGCGCATGCGTTTCCGCGTGGTTCTCGGGTACTGAATAGTACCTAGTGTATTCGCGTATACCGTGTGCTACGTATGCTATGCATACTCGTGCTGCAATAGTTTTATTCAATTGAATAAAACCTAAAGTTCCCGTTCGCTATTCAGTGCCGTGAGTGCACTGTGTTTTCATATCCCTGTGTACAGTGTACAATTTCTTGTACACTGTCTTTTGATCCACTTGTACGTTTGATCCCAAGAAAATTTTCGTTGTAGCCGCTGAAGGCAAGCTGATGCCGTGTGGTATGACCCACCCAAATGAACTGGAACTGATTTAACCGGAAGTCGAACGATTTACCGACCTGTGGAATCCCGAGAATGCGTGAAAACGAAGTTAGACACGCACTCCTGCTCATCTGCAGTCAGTGGTGAAATTGATTCAGCAGGAGCCTCCTCCTGGATCCAAAATTTTGTGAGGAGGTCCTGCAAGTCCCGGAACCCGTGATCAACTGCAGAATGATGAACTAGCCCTATTGAAGAATGAGTGTCAGCTGCCAGCCCGACAACGACCTACCCGAACAAAGTATTTTGTGCAATAGGAGCTCCCAGCAGCCTCCGTCTGATGTCCGGCTAAATGATTCGCCCGTACACGTCCGCCCCCATATGGAGTCGACAGATCTCGGCGAAGCGAAGTCAGGATCTGCTAGCTTGAGCCCCTGAAAGTGACTTCAATGTGAATGTGTTAGGGAAAATAAAGGGAGAATTGGTATTAACTTTGGCAAAATGAAAGTTTTTATTGTAATCAAATGAGGAGAATGAATCTACTGAAGCGTGCAGGTGAGCGTCCTGCGTGTGTGGCCCGAAGAAATCCTGCCGATCCGGATGACTGGAATTGAAGACGACTCCCGACGGAGTCTGAGCTGTTAAACGAGGGAACCCGAGATGAGCGACAGCTTGGACCCCATGTCGATCAGCATCCGTACCCAATGGAAGGTCCCGTTGGAAGTTGAAAGGTCAGTCTGCCCCGTTGCCAGCAAGACCAGTGGCCTGCTAGCTCCTGACGTCGCACAAGTTGATGCCGCCGCATATCATTGGATGGATGAGTCGGTTGAAGACGATCCTGCTGTACCCGATGAGCCCGTTTGACGTGATGGTCCCGATAAAGTAGTGGTGGTGTTTCCGTACTCTGACCAACCCACGTGGATCATAGTATGATGCTCACGGCCACACTCCTTACATGTCACCCCAGACAGTTAAACAGAGGTGAAGATTCCCGACTTCCTCCCGACGTGCCTCGTCGATAGCTGCCGGAATTTTAGACAAGTCCCGACATAATGATTATCCTGACAGTACGGACAGGTCTTCTGAGTATCAAAAGTCGTGACCGCGTGAACCCGACTGCCCGGTGCCTGAACATTTGTAGCCCGTTGCTCAGCTCCCGATCCCGGTCTGGCTTTAGGTTGTTGAGCAGATTTCCCGACCTCAGCGATCTCTAATGCCCTTGCCCGAGTGGTGAGAAACTCCCGAAGATCCGCGAAGGTCGAAGGTTCCTGAGACTGACCCGCTTTGATCTCCCAAGCTTCCCGTGACGGAGTATCCAGACGCCGGGAGATGACGAAGACAAGTACCCAATCCCAGCTCTCAATGGGTGCACCCGATGCCCGTAGAGAGTTGCAAGCCTCCGTACTGGTGTGCAGCAATGAATGTAAGTCCCGAGCTGAGCGTGGAGGGATGATGGCCGTGTTGAACAGGCTCTCAAGATGGGAGGAGACGAGAATTCGCTTGTTCTTGTACCACTCCAAGAGAGTCTCGCAAGCGGTAGGAAAGGAGTCAGCTTCGATGGCCAGACTGGCTATCAGTTTAGCTGCCTCTCCCAAAGTTGCTGAGCGAAGATGGTGCATCCTCTCCACGTCGGTGATCGCCGAATTTTCTCGAACGAGAGCGGTGAACAGATCCCGAAAAAAGTACCACTCAGAATAAGCTCCCGTGAATGTGGGCAGCGCTATTTTTGGCAGCTGCAGTCTGGTTCCGGATGAAGACGTGCCCGATGAACCCGTTCCCGATGAAGGCGTCGAGGTGGTAAAATCTCGTCCCGAAGCAGCGCGAGCCTGCTGTTGAGTTCGCAGTATAATCTAAAGGCTCGAGTGTAGGTGTTTTCCACGACGTATGGGCTGTTGATGAAGTCGGACGTGCAGGCATCAGTGATGACGTCGTGCACGTTGCTGAACTTCCCCCACAGCTTGTTGGACTGGGACCGTATAGCATCAAGCACCAAAAACGAAAACTCCGTTGTCTCGGCCTCAGTGACCCGCTTATGAAGTGCCCGAAGCATGCTGACCCGAGAATTCTGCGTGACGACTATGAGTGCCAATGAGCCCGTCCCTCGGGCAGTCGGCAGTGAAGGCGACGGGTCCTGTGATCCCGATCTGGAGCGTACCTTTACTACCTCTGATGATCATCCCAATGCTGGTGTAGAAGGGGGCACTGTAACTGCTTTTTTGTCGTCAACCGTCCCTGCCGAGGGAAGCTTGACGTCGTCGTCAGCCATAGCTCCTTGAAACCCGATAAATTGCCGAGACAAAAATGTTCAAATGTTTCGACAGTACCACAAGTGCCCGAAAAAGTTTAAAAGTTCCCGAAGAATTTCAATCGACACTGAATTCACCGAGCTGAAGGTGAAATCCCGAAAACCACACGTGAAATGAATAATTTCTCGAAAATTACCGAAATGTCTAATGAATTTCCGAAAATTTCCACAAGTGTCCGAGAACGATTTGAACGGCACTGGATATTCCCGAGGTGCAGGTAGATCCCAGAAACCGCGCGTGGAACGGATATTCTTCTGAAAATTACGGAAATAACCAAAAGTTCCCGACGAATGTCAATCCGCACTGAATTCACTGAGGTGAAGGTAGAATTCCGAAAACCGCACGTAAAACGAATAATTTTTCGAAAAATTACCGAAATGTCCGAAATTTCCCGAAAAATTTCAATCAATACTGAATTCACCGAGCTGAAGGTGAAATCCCGAAAAGCGCACGTGAAACGGATAATTTTTTGAAAAATTACCAAAATGTCCGAAAGTTGCCGAAGATTTCCAATCCGCACTGAATTCGCCGAGCTGAAGGTGAAATCCCGAAACCGCACGTGAAATGAATAATTCCTCGAAAATGTCTGTCGGATGTCTGAAAATTCCCGAAAAAATATTCAAGCACACTGAATTCACTGAGTGGAAAGTGAAAACCCGAAAGCCGCGCGTAAAACGAATAATTTCCCGAAAATGTCTTAGATGTCCAATAAGTTTTCGAAATTGTCTAACGGCACTATGAAATGCGCTCGCGAGTCCCGAAGAATCCGGTCCGTCACCAAGAATCCACAAGAAAAACTCACCAAGGTGTTGTTGTATTGAAGCACGAGGTGTGACGAAGGCGACGAGAGGAAAACCGTCGTTCAAAATATCCTCTCTAGACCCGAAAATCAGCGAAAAAATCAGAGAAAAAAATATATAAAAGTCTTTATTTGTCTCTAACAAGAATATAATAGTTTATCGTGAGTAATTTCCCGATATGTATCTTGGTGAGCGGTTGAGAAAGCCCGAACAGTCCCGATTATGAAGCGAAGAGAAAAGAATCTGAAATTATCGCCGAACACGGGTTCAGCGAGCGACCCGCTCTCGAAGTGTGCCCGGTGACAAAAAAACACGTGCTGAATAAAGACGCCCGGTGTTTGAACGGATTTCCCGTGTGCATTGACAAACCGTTGAGACTCGAAAAGAATACGAAGATCTTCCCGATAATTGTTGCAGTAACCCACACTAACTAACTAACAGATCTTTGGAAACTGTAAATTAATCGCCAATTAGAACCAGAAAGCACGTGTGCACGACTTCGATATCCGAGTAAGAATGCCGGAAGCAAAATGTCGATCGAAGAAGGAGTGAATCGCGCAGGCGTGCAATGCTCGCGAATTCGTGGCCCGGGAAGTGGCGCCGCAGCCACCAGCGGCAAAGCGCGAAACCCAACCCGAGGTCGCGCTACAGCTGGGGGGACTTCGCTCATTCGCAAACAGATACCGATAGCCATTTCTTGAAAAAAAAAAGCTTTCGATAGACATTTGTTCCAAAAAAATGCTGTCGATTGACATTTTTTGCAGTGACATGCTATCGATAGACACTTTTTGCAAAGCCATGCGTTCGATGGACATTTTTTTACAAAGAAATGCTGTCGATAGACATTTTTTGCAAAGACACGCTATCGATAGTGTCACGAACGGAGCGGTCACGTTCGCGACTATATTAATCTCCTACGAGAAGCGCAGGAGTTTATATTTATTTTTTTAGCGAGGATTCTCTGATGCGTCCCATACGGGATGTTCCCCTGGATTTAGGAAAAAGGATTTTTAAATAATCAGGAGGCAATTTAGTAGGTAAAAGTTGGTCAATGTATTTGATAATATAAAGAGGCGGTAGCGATTCAGATTATTAATAGGGAAGGCATAATTTTCTAATTAAAATTAAATGCTTAAAACTAATCACGCCAACTCACGCATTCGGTTACTCCGATCCGCAGGCGAACACACACGCACTTAAATCTACACGACGATTGTTCGTGGCACAAAGTTGATTGTTCCTATACTTAGTTTCTTATTTTAACACTTGACAGTCCGACCGCCGCGACGCGTGCAACTTTTACGGTTGATTTGATACCAACTAACTTGGATCGAGATTCGATAAAAGAATTATTGCCACTATGCAGCTGCTGTAAGTGGAGTCACGATTGCTTCTTACTTCTCAGTTGGAAAGTTAGCAAACGACTGCCGCTAATATCCCTGCTCGGCTGTCCGATGGCTCGCTTGCCACCGGGCAGCGAGCAGGGCGATTTTTTTATAGAAATCAGCAAAATTCGCCCAGCAACTATATTCGAGCAGCCACGGTCAGACTGTCAGGGGTACATTTCATCACGTCCGCCGCATCCTGGTGTGCGATTACACTCAGGATTTTAGCGGACGCTTGCGAAAACAACCACGAACAATCGCGTCTTAGGAATACTACTAAAGGAATACTACTAAAATATTGTTGAAGAAACTAAAAAGAAATTTTATATGACTAACGCGGGACGTGACACCCTTCCCCCCTTAGGTGTCGATGCCCCCATCGACCCAGCCGCAATCTGCGACTGGACCACCGAGGGCACCGACCGCATGAAGTTCGGCGATCCACGGCCGCGTTATATCATCTATCTATACAATAGACACATAAAGATAATACTCTACTATGATATGATATACTATGAAACATAAACCTAAGACACATAAAAATAAAACTCTACTATGAGGTAGATAGGCGGAGGAAAAATAAAATAAAATATTTTAGACTCACCCAGCGTGTATAATACGGGGAAACAACAAGAGAAAATAAAAAATAGAAATACAGAACCTTAGAGTCTCTAAAAAAAAAAAAAAAAACGAATGCTTGCGATATAAACGTTCGCATCACCTTTTTGCAGCACAAACGTTCACATCTTTTTTTTTTTTTTTTTTTTTTTTTAGCACTAGCACTCGTGAGAGATAACACCACACTGTTCCTTGGCTCGCACTGCGGTGTGGGGTTCTTCCTGCACTGCATCACTGGCCGGCTCGATACAGCTCCAGGAGTTCTTGAATATGGGCCTGCTCGTCATCCGTGAGTCCTCTCACAGGATCGGCGAGCAGGTCGGCGAATCCTGGTTGTCCTGGTGATGGCGGGCTGCTGGGCTCGGTGATTCTCGTTGTCGTTGTCTCGGCTGCCTGCGTCTGCATTTCAGCGTCCTCGAGGAGCCGTTTGACGTGCTCCATCTCGTCGGCTAACAACTCACGAGCTCGATCAATATTAAGGAGCGCTGCGTTGAGCTCCGTTGAGTTGACATCATCGGGATCGTCTCCGCCCGTCGGCTCCTGGCTTTCGGTGGCTCCCGTCGCCTGGGCCGACTGCGTGATGTTCTCCTGCGGCGCAGGTGTTTCTTCGGCCGTCGGACCCTCGCCCGCGGCTGCTTCCGTTAGCTGGGCCGACGGCTCTGACTCTTGCGTGACGGATGACATGGGGTCATCGCTGCTCTCCTCGTCAGAGCTCTCGATGATTATTACTGGTGGCTCCTCGATTTCCGGTGCTGATTGTTCGGCCGTTGGTTTTTCCACCGCTTCTTCGGCCGTCGGACCCTCGCCCGCGGCTGCTTCCGTTGGCTGGGCCGACAGCTCGTCAGGGCCGAGTAACAACTTCCTCTCCCGATAGAGCGCGTTTAATTTGGCGTAAATGTGCCTTTTTACGCGAGGCGTAATACCCAACGGCCTTGCCGTATAGCTTGCGATAAAGGAGGGTTCCTCGCCCGGAAGAATGACAATGGGGGAGGTATTTACCCCCTTGTCCTTGACACTAGGTGGTGCCGTGTTCACGCCCTTGTCCTTATACTCCTCGGCGGGGCGCCGACGGAGAAGCACGTCACGTTGTGTGCTTGCTGCACGAGCGGTTGGTGGCAGCGGCTTGCGAGGTTCGGTAGCCGCGACCACCACCTTCTTCTCCCGTTGCATACCGGATGTTGAGGGCCGCGGTTCCTCCGGTCTTGCCGACGGTTTTTTCGTTCGGCGTTGACCGTCGGTAAGTGCGGGCAGTTGGAGCGCGGCCTCAAACTGGGCGATACATCGGCCCGCGTGCTCCGCGTTGCGTCCATTCGGCAACGAATGGCAGAGCGGGCAAAGTTTCGAGGCCCAGCTTCGACGATCCACCCACTTCTTAATGTAACACATTTCCCAATTGGGGCACTCCGGCGATTTTTCTTTACATATCGGGCACCGTCCCAAGAGGAGGAGGTCGTGAAGCGCGTCGGTATAACTCATTTTAGCACACACAAAAGGAATTTGTTTTCCTTCTATTTTATATTATACACTATTTATTTTTAGCACTGGCCGGGCACTCGCGGAAACCGTCACCAAATTTTTTTGTAAGATTTTAAAAAAGTCACTATTTGACGTTGAATAAGGGAGACTCTGACTCCGTGTATATGGAGATGTGATCCGGAGAGCGATCGGTGGTAGACTGATTTTGCTTCCTCTGCATAGCGATTCGAAGAGCGATTGTAGTGCGTTTTCCCTTAGTCGACAACTGCATTGAGTATGAGTGGAGTTCTTGGAAAAGTGGTTGACGTTGTTGTGTCTTGCCTGTCGCTCGCCACTTCAGTGGTCCTTATCTTAGGGCTCAGGTTTCTCGCACTCGTTCTTGTCGAAGTGGATGACGCCTGCCCTAGCTCGATATCGTCTCGACTCGAGCGTGGCTTGCGACTACAGAGTCTCAAGACAGTGGTCCCCATTCTCCCGCGACAGAAAAATATTATTAGTAATGCGCCAAGAAAGGCTTGGAAGGTAAAGCCAGCGATGAATAGGGTTTGTTGTTTCATTTTATCCCTTCGGTGCATTCCAATTTCAATGATTCGTTGTTCGATTTCGAATAGTGATTCATCTTTCTCGTAAATTTTTCCCGGGGACCGCATTTCCATATATTTTTTCTCTGATGTGATTTCCGGGACTATTTCTGATGCCGTGATGAGTGTTGGCGCTACTATGGAAATGTCTAGGGAAATTTCCGGGGAATAGAAATATTGCTCGTGACTTTCGTAAATGCGCACTCCGGTAAGCGCTGTTGTTCTCGTTCGGCCCACACAGTTAGCGCTGAGATGTAGTACGCCTGCCCCCTCCACTGGTACCGTGATATCGGCTATGCCGGGACAAAGCACGTGGACCGTTTCTCGTTTCGATAGCGAGAAGAGCCACCCGCCCTGCGACGGTAGGTGAGTCCAGAAGGCGGCATGTTGTGGGCGAATCCTTACGTCGCACCGTCTATATGATTCAACGGTGGGATTTATCAGCATCAATATTTCGCACTGTTGAGAGGTGGAAACTTCTTGTAATGGTGCTTCCATTGAGCAGATGTAGCGGTGCTCCACCGTTGCGCAGGAGCTTATGTAAATAGCATCGGCTAGGAAATAAGTGCGTCGATCCTCTGAGACTACGATGTATGGTGTCGATGGTACCACGTGTGCGGATCCGCTTTGGTTGACTCCACGTTGCGGAACCGGCCACGAATGCATGCGATATAGGTTGTAAATCGTCCTCTCCAGCAAGGGAATGTGGACCACGATTATCACTCTACCTTTGTGGAAAACCAAGTCCGTCCTGGCTATTCGTGATAGTGATTCACCACGCATATACTCAGTGGTGAGTGGAAATTCGAACTCCGGCAGTCGCGCATGTATTTCCTGTGACACAGCTAGTAGCTGCGGAGTGGTCATCACTCCTGCATCATATCGTCCGTCTTTTGCCGCTGCTATCACTCGCAAATACTTTTCACAGGATTTTTCGTAGCGGTTTATTTTCATTTCCACACGATACGCGAGATTTATTAATTCGTTATGGTAAATCATCACTGTTGTCTCATTAATCACTTTATTTAAGGTTTCTCGGAGGCTATGTACCCGGTTGTACAATTTATTTACCACTTTCATTTCCACCAAATGTTCTTGATGTAATTCTTGCAGTTTTGATTTGGTTACATGACTTTGTTTTACAATGAGTTGGGTCAGGTTTGCCTGATCGGAAAATAAGCGATCGATTTGTTCGTTCAAGTACTCCGCGTCTTCTTCATTTAGCGTTCCGAACAATGATTTGCTGAGTGAACCAATAAAGCCCAGAGGCACAGATCTTTTCTTCATAGTCCTCATACGAATATATTGTATCGGCTCGCGCAATGCAGAATCTTCCGCGATTGTGGCGAGCTCGTTCATTAGTGCCTTCGCGCGCGTGACACGTTCCTCGAGATACTCGATCCGCAGCATTTCTCGGCACTTTTCACAGGGACTTATACTGCAGCACGCTTCCCGAACACTTGTTAATTGTCTTTGCACTTCGGAAAAATCGCTTAAGAATTTGTCCGTTTCCATGAACACAGTGACTCTCCAATCTACATGTTGCAGACGGAGAGGTAAAGCACGTTCATAGTATATTCCCGGCTGGTCCCTTATCGGTGTGATGTGATACGCATTCGTGCGATCCAGTCTCCCGGAGACCGTAGCCATGAGGGCAAGAAGGACAGCGATGCGTAGCATGGTTTTCACTGTAGTCGGCTTCACGTGTAGAGTTCTGTTCTCACGAGTGCACTGTGCTTCTTTCTCGCGCACTTCCCTAATGCGTCGTTCTTTCGCTCTCACACTCGTGCTTATTCCTGTAACATAGTTTATACTACTAATACGCATACTACTAATATATCCGTATGTACTTGTAAGTAAATTTCTTTCTATAGGGTGTCGTGGAACTCGACGTCTTCGGTTACTGGTTAGCACTCGAGCTCCACGGCTCGCTATACACACATACACACTGAGATTCTCGCACATCGTCGCTACATTGGTTGTCACTTACACATATGCTACCTTGACCTTGTCTACATGCTTTCTGAATCGCTTACCATCCTCGGTTTCCAATATAAGGTTGCTGTGATTTGTAATTTGAATAATTTTGTAAGGACCGTGGTATTGGGAGTCAAATTTACCTTTTCGCGGTTCCTTCAGCACATAAACCTTATCGCCGATTTTTCCGGTGAAAGGGCGAACTTTTTGGTCATAATATTTTTTTGTTATTTGTTTTGCTCTATTTTGGTTTTCCCCCACTAGTTCTCGAATTTCAGATAATCTATTTATCAATTCTATTGTGTAAGAATTATAAGTCGATAATTTTTCATCCGCGGGAAATTGACTTGGAAGTCGGGGCAGTCTCCCGTAGACTACTTCATATGGTGTAAAGTTTGTAGCTTCATGGACGCTCGTGTTGTAGGACAGCTCTGCGTACGGCAGCAGCCGATCCCAGTCATCGTACTCATCGGCGTAATTTTTAATATATTCCGCCAGCATGATATGACTACGCTCGAGCGCCCCATTAGTTTGTGGCCGGTATCCAGACGTAGTTAATTGTTTTATGTGGAAAATTTTTGCAATTTCATGCAGCAAGCTACTTGTAAAGGCAGCGCCACGATCTGTAAGGATAACTCGAGGTGCTCCAAATTGCGCAATTAACCGTCGTGCCATCGCCTCAGCTATTGTTAAAGCTTTCAAATCAGGTATAGGCTCGGCTAGACAATACTTAGATAGCTGGTCTTGCATCGTAAGTATATGCCTATTACCGTGCGGCGTTGGCGGCAAAGGACCTACAGTATCAAGTGATACTTTGTCGAAAACGTCGGCAGGCGTGTCCGTCAAGAGCATAGGCTCTCGCGTCTTGGCACGTACCAGCTTTCGCTCCTGGCATCCCTTGCATCTACGGATAAAATTTTGTACCTCGTTTCGCAGAGAGGGCCAATAAAAACGTTCTCGAATTTTTCGAGGTCGGGTTGGGATTCAGCTGGAGGAACTTGAATTTTCCCGTAGCATATAGTCACAGCTATGTTCGATTTGTCAAACAGATCGTGTAGGAGCTCGACTAGCCTTGTTCGAGGCAATGCGTCTGCGTAATCTCCGGCGCGTGAAATCCGAAACGACCGTACTCCAGCCTCTTCGAGGGCAAGTTTGAGATTCTCCAGGCCGGCATGTATGGCGGTTACGTCGAGGTGATCGAAGTATCGCATTTTTACGACGATGCTGTAAATGTTTTTACCCCGATATGGCGTTACCGCTATTTGTCCGATGCGTAAGTTATTTATTTTTACAGTGTCCGCATCTATTCCACCTATATCGCTTAATAATTTGCCGATAGAAGTAGATAGTTCGCCGTCGGCTGAAATAAAATGAACGAGGTTGTCCGGCTTATAAGTGAGGCATTCTCGAGTCCCTATTACCGAGCGCGTGTTTTCTGTCTTATTTTTTCGTTTGCAATCTATTTCGTCTGGGGAGGAAGCCGTGGATTCAGACGATGCCACCATATACAAATTTTCCGGGCAACTAATTCGAGCAGTCGAATTATCACCGGGCGATTGTAATGTAGAAGTATAAGGGATGAGTGGCCGGTAAGGGGTAGAGCGCGCGACGGGATCCTTGTTATTAGGTGGTAGTGACCGGCCCGGTTCTTATCGGGGGCACGCTCGGGTTTCAAGCTATGGCTGCTCGTCGACGTGCATGCCTCCGACTCCCTGTTCTCTATACTCCCTGGTTTCTCACTCTTTCTCGCAGGCAGTTCGTTCTCGTCATCCGCCTCTGAGCCATCCGTAGATGCTGGTTGTTTCTCTGTCATACATACGGTCTTCGGTGAGCCATGCTTCTCGTGGTGCTCCTTGTCGTACTTAGGAGCCGAGCAATTTTCGTCTTGGTTGGCTGTGTTTGTGTTTGTGGCTACTTCCTCTGCTTCCCTCCCTGCTTTACTTACAATCTTTTCGGCCGAGAGCGAACGTTTTTTGCTCTGTGGTACGTCTGTTCCGATTGTACTTACTCGTCTTAGTAGTTCCTCCTCCGTCGCTGGCTTTTCCTTATTACTTAATTTTGATAATCTACGTACGAGTTCTGCGTCGCCATGCAGGTCATCAAAAGGATCTAATGCTTGTAGGGCCTGCTTGGCGTTTTCATCGATTTCCTCTCCCTCCGATAAATGATCTGGAAATTGTAAATCGGGTGCCTCAGGACCCTTTTCTTGGAATCGCTCCTCTAGCAAGCGCAACGACTCATCAAATTTCTGCACCGAATCTCTAATTGAATTTGGTAAGAGTTTTGAATCTGAAGTCATCAAATCACAATCGGTTTCAAATACGCTATCGTCAGAGTCATCGCACGGAGGGCTCAGCGTCACGGTGACTGTATCGGCTTTATTTTCCGCGGCCATAGGTTCAATCGCTAATGACGAGTCGGAATCTGTAGGTACGTCGGAAGTAACGACCTTAGCGGGGGGCTTCGGCCGTTTTGGCGGAAGGAGTGGGGCACGCAGCATACTACGATGAATACGTTGTATGGGCGTGCCTGAGTCCTCCGAGCTAAGCTCAGCTGGAACCGAGGCGAGCGGCACGTTACGCTTAACATTCCTTTGAAACCGCGTACGTCTTGCAACGGGTCCGGAAGTTCCCGAGCTCGAGCACTCCGTTTCGGGCACCGTCGCTGCTGACGGCATCGTACGCAGGCGAGAGCGTGTGCGTGCACCTACTGCATCTTGCTTCGATGTGGTTGTCGTCGGGGGAACACGGGCCGAGCGTAGCTTGCCCGTTGTACCTCCACGTGTAGCTCCGTGTGTCAGCGGCAATGCTAGCCGTCGGATAGGCTCTTCTGTCTCAGATTCACTTGTTGTCGATTTTTCTGGGTTTACGGGATTACGGGAGAGCGCGTCGGCGACTACATTTTCGCGGCCGGGCTTGTATACAAATTCATAATTATATTTTCTCAATTTCATTTTCCACCGAGTGAGCCTCTTGCCTGGATCGAGCTGAGTACGCATCCATTTGAGAGGCTCGTGATCACTTATGAGCTGAAAACGCTTGCCGTAAAGGTAAGTAGAAAAGTGCTCTATTGAATCTATTATCGCGAGGCACTCCTGCTCCGTAGTCCCGTAATTTTTTTCCGCTTTAGAAAATATTCTCGAATGGTACGCTACCGGGAGCTCTTGTCCGTCATGTTCTTGGGAGAGCACTGAGCCCAGAGCGTATTCGGAAGCGTCTGTAGTGAGAATAAATTGTTTTGATAAATCAGGGTACTGAAGAATCGGTTCTTCGCAGAGGGCTCTTCGCAAGTGACGGAAACTCCTTCTCTCTTCTCTGCCCCATATAAATTCTCTTCCCTTTTTGAGCAAATCTGAGAGCGGTCTTGCGTGATCTGAAAAATTCGGTATAAACCGTCGGTAATAACCGGCGAGTCCAAGAAATTGCCGTACATTTTTCTGAGTTTTGGGCTCGGGAAAACGCTTGACGGCCTCGAGCTTCTTTGGGTCCATACGCAAGCCGTCTTGGCTAACGATGTGTCCCAGATAAGCCACCTCCTTGCGTAAGAACTCGCACTTATCTGGCTCTAAGCATAGATTAGCCTCATCGAGACGCAGCATCAGCCGCCGTACTTTCTTCTGGTGCTCCTCCAGGGTCTCTGCGAATATAACAATGTCGTCGAGATAAACAAATAATTCGATGCCTTGGAGTCCTATTAAAACACGATCCATTAGTCGCTGGAACGTCGCGGGTGCGTTTTTCAACCCTTCCGGCATACGAGCGTATTCGTAATGCCCGTTGAGCGTTGAGAACGCAGTTTTCGCTCCGTCCTGCGGATCCATCGGTATCTGCTGGAAACTACTGGCCAAGTCGAAGGTCGAGAAATAGTTCGTCTTACCCAGCTGCTCCAGTATTTCAATCATATTGGGCAGGGGGTACGCATCAGATATTGTTTTCTCGTTCAACCTGCGAAAATCAATGACCATCCGCATACGAGGATTACCCTGCGAATCGGCCTTCTTTGGCACGATCCAAACTGGGGAATTATATGGGGATCGCGAATGAACGATAGTACCGTCGGACAATTTTTTCTTTACCTGACGATCTAGCTCTTCCTTATAAATGACCGGGAAGCGATACTGCTTGGTATTTACAGGAAGATCGTCGACTGTCAGGATTTTGTGATAAACGAGATCAGTGCATCTCAGCTTATCACCAGGTAATTTATACATGTATGGGAATTCTTCCACGAGCCGTCGGACGTGAGCAACCTCCTCTTCGTTTAATCTATCGAGTCGGAGAGCTGCCACTATGGCCGACACTCGATCTTCGGGAGGCGCTACACTGTTATCGCCCGATTCCGAGGCCTCCGAGTTACTCGAATAGCCCTCATCACTGCAGATTTCGTACGGCTCGAGTTTTTGGGGCTCTAAATTGAATTCTACGTCCTCGAATCGCGTATTAATGGCGAGAACTTGACAAGTGCCCTCATGCTGTGTTACGATAGCGTTGCCGATGTACACGCCTTGCTTAGTTTTTATTCTTGGAAGATATCCATCGCTTGAATTTGCGTTAGATATCGGTACGCAAATTTATTCCCGCATGCGCGCTCGAAGTTTGTAAATGCGGGGCGTATTTTTCGCTAATAAAGTCGGAGACGAGAGTTCGGGATTTTCCGGCGGGTTTTGCAGGAACGGCTTAGGCCGAATCGGGTCATCCAGCGTGACCATAGTATTGTGATGGAACGAGATTTCTGCTTTTTCTGCGAAAAAATATGGCTTCCCGAGTAACGCGTCACTTTTCAACGGCAAACTTCGCATAACATAGAATTTAGTGGGTTTATCCGAAAACCGAATAAGTACTGAACCGAGTGTTGGTACATCTGTTGCCGAAAAACCCGATATCCAAATTCGGTCGTTCGTATCAATTATCAAATCTTGGTCGAGTGCGCTTAATTTAATCAGGCAAGCCGAGGAACCTGTATCTAGGAAAAATCGTCCCTTTTTATGACGCAATTCCGGCGCTTTCATCTCCACTACAGGATCTTCTGTGGAGGCTGGGGTCCAGAGGACGAGGCGACGTTCTCCAGGAATCGTACTGACGACTGGTGGTCGCCCGGGCGGCTCATACGCTCTGTAGATGCTTGCTCTGCCGTACGGCTCGCCGGCGAATTCGCACGACGAGCCTCCGAAGAGTTTAAAGGCTCTCGGAATTGTTGAGTCGACGGCGACGTGGACTGACTCCACGGACAACATGGGCAGCATAAACAGCGCCTGCTCATGGTGCAACAATTCTCACGACCACATCGTTGACGTGAGATTCCCGAATTTAACCTGGCACTCCAAGGGCAACAGGGGCAGCACGAACAACATCTGTTCGCGGTGCAGCAATTCCGACGGCCACATCCACGCCGGTATTCTTCGTGGCTCAATCGCGGATCTCTAAAATCGTTCGGCCGTTTTAGTATCCCAGGTGGTCACTGCTCTACTCGCTCTTGGCTCGCTGGTCGCGACCACCCGCGATCACCCGACGGCTGCCAACCGCGATCGGCCGACGGATACCAGTTGCGATTTCTAGGGTTTGACCAATTGGGGTTTGGCGACGGAGAGCGCGACGCGCCGGGTGTATAGAGCACTTGAGCAGAGTCATCTCTAACGTGCTCTCGAGTTTTTACGCGAGATTCGTGAAGCGCTAGCTTTTCTGCAATTTTAAAAGCGCCTTCGAGGCTTTCTGGCTCACGTAACGCTACTGCCGCGCTGATTGTCGTGGGCAACCCGTCGATAAAACAACTGAGGGCGATTTTGTGCAAAGGGTCGTGTTCCATTGCGGGGGGGTCTACATTAAATTGACTTTTAAACGCGGTCCTTCCCCCGCTTAGCAAGATTCTAATCCTATCATAAAATTGACCCACAGTTTGGTCACGTTTCATGCGAATTGAGCTGAGCGTTCGCGAATAGTATTCGTAATTTTTGCCGCGAGCAAGGCGCTCCTTCAGTAGCTTGATAAGCTGCTTCACGGATCCGATCGTCTCCCCATAGACGCAATTTCGCGCATCTCCCCTGAGGTGAGAAATCACCGCGCTGACAAATTGCCCTTCCGCGTTTGCCGGTACGAAAGTTGACGCATTCTGGACGTCCTGAAGGAAGTCCCTCAAGGGCATGTTCTTCCCGTCAAACGTGGGAATGTTTGCAAAATTATTTTGGATAGCCAAATTTTCGACCATCGTCGTTACGTTGGCCAAAAGTTCGGCCGATACCGAATCGTTAGCCATGTTGGGGAAGGAGGAAAAAAAAAAACAATGAATATATATATATATATATATATATATAAATAAATAACCGGGAATGAATTTATCTAGAGACTACCGATTACACCGTCGTGTCCGTTAGGAAAATCCGACACGACGTGGAACGAAATCTGAAAATTCAAGTGATGAATGAGGACCGTCCCCAAGGTTTGAATATGGCTCCCGTCGGCGAGCGGTACGTTTATGATAATATTGGAATCGATCGTAGTATCGATCGCAAGCGCGCCTAATCTGACGAAATTTGCTACGGCGGAGAAATCTACCAGAAAATTCCCGGATCCTCCCTCTAGCTCCGGAGCTACTAACGTCTCGGTCCCGTTCAGAACGCACTCCCTACGGACCATTATTCATGGGGAGGCCCCGGTAAATTTGAACACCAATGAACGGCAAAAAAAAAAAACAATAATTTTGAAGGAAAAAGGGATTGGAGGAAAGAAAATTCCCAAATCCTAGGAAATTATCAGATAAATCCCACTTCTGACACCAATTAATATGTCACGAACGGAGCGGTCACGTTCGCGACTATATTAATCTCCTACGAGAAGCGCAGGAGTTTATATTTATTTTTTTAGCGAGGATTCTCTGATGCGTCCCATACGGGATGTTCCCCTGGATTTAGGAAAAAGGATTTTTAAATAATCAGGAGGCAATTTAGTAGGTAAAAGTTGGTCAATGTATTTGATAATATAAAGAGGCGGTAGCGATTCAGATTATTAATAGGGAAGGCATAATTTTCTAATTAAAATTAAATGCTTAAAACTAATCACGCCAACTCACGCATTCGGTTACTCCGATCCGCAGGCGAACACACACGCACTTAAATCTACACGACGATTGTTCGTGGCACAAAGTTGATTGTTCCTATACTTAGTTTCTTATTTTAACACTTGACAGTCCGACCGCCGCGACGCGTGCAACTTTTACGGTTGATTTGATACCAACTAACTTGGATCGAGATTCGATAAAAGAATTATTGCCACTATGCAGCTGCTGTAAGTGGAGTCACGATTGCTTCTTACTTCTCAGTTGGAAAGTTAGCAAACGACTGCCGCTAATATCCCTGCTCGGCTGTCCGATGGCTCGCTTGCCACCGGGCAGCGAGCAGGGCGATTTTTTTATAGAAATCAGCAAAATTCGCCCAGCAACTATATTCGAGCAGCCACGGTCAGACTGTCAGGGGTACATTTCATCACGTCCGCCGCATCCTGGTGTGCGATTACACTCAGGATTTTAGCGGACGCTTGCGAAAACAACCACGAACAATCGCGTCTTAGGAATACTACTAAAGGAATACTACTAAAATATTGTTGAAGAAACTAAAAAGAAATTTTATATGACTAACGCGGGACGTGACAATAGACACTTTTTGCAAAGACATGCTATCGATAGACACTTTTTGCAAAGACATGCTATCGATGGACATTTTTTATAAAGAAATGGTATCGATAGACATAAATCCACAGTCATATTAGAATGCACTCTGTGACAAATGGAACAAACACAATAACCTCAAATGAATGAATTATACCAACTGTAATCCTAATCTGTATTAATTTGATCAACTAAAACGTCAAACTGCATGGATTTCATCGTCCATATATGTCAATTCATTGCATGTTTTATAAATACGCACAATTTCTACGTATATCCGGGTCAAATGTGTTCTGTTTGGCGAGTGAGTTCCCAGTGAACACATGTTACACAGAGATTACACTCACGTTACAATTTCCTACTCAGCAATGTAACCGATACGTAACACCACTGTTATGTGACAGGTACATTGCTGAGTAGGAAATTGTGACATGAGAGTAATCTCTGTGTAACTTGTGTTCACTGGGGATGTGTCAACTCACCGGTGGGTTGCACTCAACCATAATAGATAGTCACTGCAACCTAGCTTGTGCAACTAACTAGAAGTAGTTGTCTCGACTCACAAAATTCGAGGTTCTACGGACTTACGAACAGTGATGGGCGCATTCGAATGACAAAATATTTAAATACAGGTTTAAAATACAAATGGTTTTTCATTCGTTATTTATTTTCGGCTTAAATAACGAATGGTTTTTCACTCATTATCTTTTCAAGTTTAAATAACGAGCGGAAAATAATTCATTATTTAAGCTGAAAATAAATAACGAATGAAAGATCATTCATAGTTTTTTTGAGTTTAAATAACGAATTAATTTTCACTCGTATTTTGTTCGACTTCAAATAACGAATGATTTTTCATTCATCATTCCGGTCGACTTCAAATGACGAATTATTCTTCATTCATTATTTGGGTCGTCTTCAAATAATGAATGATTTTTCATTCATCATTCGGTCGACGCCAAATAATGAATTATTTTTCATTTGGCAATTTCAAATAATGAATTATTTATATAAATTTTTTTTTCTTCGAGGTTAAATCATTTCTATTACCCCTTCTCCGCACCTGAAGGACAAAAAATTCCTTAGTGTTTCGAGGTTGAGCGTGCACAGGCCTCGCCCACTTCGTGCGCCGATAAGAGCAACTAACTTCATTTGTTAGATTCTATTCAATCTAATACCTAACAACTAATTAATATCTAATTACTAGCCAAATATTGACTGACTGACTAACTTGTGACTAACTTCGGACTTATTTTTGACTAACTGGTGACTAACTTATGACTAACTTTGGACTTATTTTTGACTAACTGGTGACTAACTTATGACTCACTTTTTACTCACGGGTGACTAACTTATGACTCACTTTTTACTCACGGGTGACTAACTTATGACTCACTTTTTACTAACTGGCGACTAATGTTTGATCAACTTGTGACTAACTCGTAACTACCTGGTGAGTAACTTCTTGTTAACTTTTGACTGACTCCTAACTAACTTGCATCTAACTTGGGACTAACTTGTGACTAGCTTTTCACTAACATAACTAACATGTGACTACTTTGCAACTAACAGCTGACTAGCTATTGACTAACATATATATAACTTACAACTAATTTTCTACTACCGTATAAGTAACTTCTAATTAACTTATAACTAACTCCTAGCTAACTTTGGACTAATTTGTGACAAACTTGTGATTTACTCTTGCCTAACTTCTAACCAACAAGTTGGAGCAAATTTAATGTTTTGTGAATTGCCTTTTTTATCGCATGTATAGGTCAAAATTTCAAAAGATCAGGTATTTTATCGTGAATTTCAAACAAAAGTTAGTAACAAGCTAGCCACAAGTCAGTAAAAAGATAGTCTAAATTTATTAAGAAGTTAGTCACGAGTTAGTGAGAAGATAGACAATGGTCAGTCACAAGTAAGTCAAAAGTTAGAAATTAGTTAGTAGTTAAGTAGTAGTTAGTTGGTAATTAGTTACAAGTTATATAATCGTTAGCTAATTGTAGCTTCAAGATCAGTTGCAAAGTTTTTAAATTCAAATTTGACATAAAACATCATCTATTGAGATTAGCGAGTCGGGGTAGCCCTGGCCCCCCGACCAGATTAGCACATATACCATACGAATTTTCCAAATGTTCTTTTACGGAGCAGTCACATTCCGATGTAGAAAACTAACATTTCATAAGTGACCCAGCAAAAAATATTATTTCAAAATTTAAAAAATTCATATAATAATGATTATTTATCCCATTCCCTTATTAGGCGCACATTATCAATTTTCGTGTCAAAAACTGAATTCATATTCTTACACATTTTGCAATATATTTATATTGAAGTATATTTTGATACAACAAAGAATCTTTATTTTTATTTTCGCTGAAATAATCCTTTTGTCAATTTTAGATTACTTTCTTATTAAGTCACACTTTTATTACGTACTTGCGCATAGAGATAGCTTAATAAGAAGTTAAAAATTATGAAGACGTTACGTGAAAGATTTTATTTGTATGGCAATTGTTGCAACCCGGAATTTCGGCAAGCAACGTTGCGAAAAATTTATTGCACTATTCGCTGATCGCGAATATTAAGCAATAATGCAATTCAGCATTATCATGTAGAAACTAAGGTGAACTGGAAGCGAAAGCGCCAGTCCATCGGCAGTCTTGAACGAACTTGAAGAGCAAACGGTTGAGCTCGCGATCAAATATCAAAACCGATTTTCATCGATAATCTCGTTTGTAAGATTATCGAACGTTGTACCTTGTAATTAAATGAATATTATTATCGTTAGAGTCCGCGTGAATTCCAATTCTTTAATCGGTCCGATCCCGATATACCAGTCCCGATACCGTATCAGAAGGGCTGATCACCCTTAAGGTATTTTGGGCACAACAATTTGGTGGCAGCGGTGGGATCACCGTAAGCGAACTCAACGAACAAGTGCAACCAAACCCAGAGTCAAACCCGACACGCAGTCGTTGGGGTAAAAGACCTGGTGCAATTCAACACGCAGTCGTTGAATCGTCAAGAACGTCAGGAGGTACCACTGACGAAGACGAGCCAACAGCAAGGTCGAGCACGTCAGGAAAGACGTATAACTCCGACCGAGGGCGACCAGAACATCGCCAACCGGGGATCAACGTCAAGGTCAACAAGACGACGAAGATGACAACCCTGAAGTTCCACAGCGCCATGGGAAGGATCACATATCTGTAAGTGGCGGTTACCCTTTTCAGAGCTAAATCTAAAACAAAAATATCAAAAAATTCGTAGGACTGGGCCCGCGAACTCATATCCTTCGTTAATAACAATCGAAACCTTACCAATAATCGGTGCAAGTTTGTAGCAACTTGCAGGGATTTTGGTATTAAATCACGAACGGCAGGAGGCAAGGCTATCCCCAACTACTGCCCATCATAACTAAAATTTTTTTGAAAAAACCCGTAGGACTGGGCCCGCTAGCTCATATCCTTCGTTAATAAAAATCGAGACCCTTACCAATAATCGGTGCAAGTTTGTGGCAACTTGCAGGGATTTTGGTATTAAATCGCGAAAGGTAGGAGGCAAGGCTATCTCTAACCACTGCCCATCATAATTTAAAATTTAGATAAAAAAATTTTTAGAAAAAAAAAATATATTTTTTAATACAAGCCCTTCCGCGATAATAAAAAAAAAGGTTAACGAATCAACGATGGAAGACGAGAAGGAGAGTCAGCAACGACGAAGGTCCAACTCCGAAAGAACCACACTACCGGGAAAGGACCTTGGAGCTGTAGCTGGAGTTGAAGCAGCCAGAGGAGACATATCACTGAGGACCGACGACGCCCTGAGACAGCTATCTCCCGCCGAACGGTTAACAGATAAAGCAAAGGAACCACTCATTAAGGAAACATTGGACTCTTAATTTGAGATCAACACCGAAAGAGGCACTTCGTTCACTAAAACGACTGGACAAACTGAAAAAGGGGGACCATTGACGGACGTCAACAGAGAAAAGGGGGCGAAGGCCCTGACAACACCGGAAGTGGACGATGAAATAGATGCGCTGCTTAAGGCCAGTGGATTGGGCAAGCGTGAGGGGGCTCTAGCCAGAGCACGAGCGAATGCACCCGGCATTAGTGGCGGGAGTGCTCTGCGGAAAATCATCCCACCTAGTCGATGGGATAAAACTCCAGAAGTCCTGAAGGAACTCCGGAAGGAAGGATATCCGGAAGGAACTCCGGAAATCGAGGACAGCGACTATGAATTACCTCCTCCGTTGCGGAGATGAGGAAGAAATGCTTCCGCTGGAGGAAGATTTAGAGGAGCGAGGAGGAGGAGGTTTTGCGCGTTCGGCTGGAATGACGGACCACAACGCCACACAAGACCTACTCGTGTCGATGCATTGACAGGAAAGCGAGCTAGACGATCAGATGATGCTGATACAGCTGCTTCAAGGTCAAGTGGAAAGAATCGGAAAGGCGCTTTCCGAACAAATAAATCCACGAACAGGAAGAAATAGCGAAGAAGTAAACAATGGACGAGAGTCAGCAGTAGTTACGCCCAGAGGACGGCCAACAAGGCCGCCAGGAGATCCACCTGAAGGGTCACCATCAGGACCGCCAGGAGGGCCGAGAAGAAATGGAAACTGGGGACCACCGGGAGAACTCCCGGGAGAACCTTCAGAAAAAGGACCAGGTGGAGATCCACCAAACGATCCGCCAGGGGGATTTGTGCAAAATAAGTTCAGTGAAGGACGAAGGTATCTCGACCTTGGATTGGCGTTAAAACATGTAAAACATTTTGATGGCAGTGACTCAGCTAAATTAGACGGATTTTTGCGGTCATGTGAAACCGTATTTGTTTGAGTACGGGATGATGATTACGAATTATTACTGGCATTGGTTCTCAGCAGTAAAATTGGTGGACGAGCGACAAGAGAACTAAAGCATAAATCCATCTACACACTTGAACAACTGAAAACTCAGCTGGAAGCATTGTACGGCCATAGAAAATCACTGTCTGCCTTACAAATGGAATTTAATTCTTTGCGACAAGGGCCGAGTGAAGATATAGCCGCGTATGCAGCTAGAACCGAAAAAATCACTGTTAAAGTGGTTGAAAAGCTGTGTGAGACTGTGTCTACAGAAAGGGATGCGCGCACTGTGGAAAAAATGACCGGAAAATGTGCGAAAATGAATTTTGGAAATGGGTTACACGGACAAGTGCAGGTATTGGTTCGACCGCGTAATTATTCCTCTCTCCATGAGGCAGTGACCGGTGCGATCGAGATAAGTCACATGGTTCAGCCGAACGGAGGAGCGAAGGCGTTCAAAACACCAACAATCGAAAATCCCTATCTGAAAGGGCAGGGGATGAAAATTGTTATACCTGCGGGAATTCAGGGCACTTGGCAAGAGACTGTACTCGCAAATCAGGAAGAGTAAGTCTACCAGCACCGAGCACACCAAGAAACATAAACCAAGTCGAAATAATCTGCACTTATTGCAAAAAAAAAGGTCACACCTGGGTAGAGTGCAGAAAACGATTACGGAAGAAGTATGAAGTAGGCCAAGGACGCGAATCAAATAGCAACAGTAGTGAGCAGCGAGAAGGCGATAAGAGGAAGGAATCCAGCATGGCCGCTAAGAATACTACTCGCACACTCGGGTCTGTACAGATAAAAACTATCACTGTAAGAGCCTCGGTGAAAGACCTGAGTGAAGGAGTCAGCGATAAGCGGAAGGAATTCAGAATGGCTGCCGCGGGTAGTGGTACTACGTCTCCCACCACTACCGTTGCACGTACGCTGAGCAGCATGCGATTCACCGAGGCTCGGATGCCAGATACAGCGGAGGGGCCGAAAGGGGGAACAAGCGATAAGCCATTGCTACGGGTACTTGAGGTATCGGCGCTCACGGCGAGCGCAACGGCCAGCGACATAGATATCGCCAGCACTACAGCGGTGAGGGGGGTTTCGACACTCAAGGCTGATACGGGAGCACAATGCAGCATAATAAAATATAGCTGCGTGAAGACTGAGATTCCTATAATGGATAATGATGGTGAATTGCAGGGAGCTGAGGAAAGCAAATTTCAGCCCATGTGTAAAGCAGAAGTGACTCTGCAAGTTCCAGGGAAATCCGTAAAACACTAGTTTTATGTTGTATAAGATGAAATTCCAATAGCTGTAAATGGATTATTGGGAATGGATTTTATCAAGAAACATAAGGCAAATATATTACGAGGAGAAATATTCGAGCTGTATGGTCATAAAATGCCATTGGTTGATGGGAAGTCAAAAATTATTCTTGCTCCTCGAACGGAGAAAATAGCGTACGTCGCGACTACGAGCAAAAATTCAGGAAAACTCGCACGAAAAAAGATTGGTGAAGGAGTGTTAATGGGAGCATGCTATACACCACCACTAGGAAGTAGTTGTGTGGTAAACCTCGTGAATACGAACGAGGGTGAGGTGGTAGTGGAGCGCCCGACGGTGACACTCGAGCCGGTCGAGATAACAGAGCTCGACGAGAAGTCCAACGCTGTAGGCGTGAATGCCGTGATACGAGAGAGAGGGGTACACCGACTCCAGCGGCTAGAGAGAGAGCTCAACATGAATCACCTCAATGGGGAAGAAAGAAATTCCCTTCTCCAGCTCGTAAGGAAATATGAAAATATCTTTCATCTAGAGGGCGATAAATTACCCTGTACGCATATGGTGGAACATAGAATCCCGTTGAAGGATGGCACATTACCGATAAAAGTGCATCCTTATAGATTACCGGAAGCTCACAAACAAAAGGTCGAACGACAAACTTGCGAAATGTTGGAGGACGGAATCATACAACCCAGCAGGAGCCAATGGAATGCACCGTTGTTGGTGGTGGCCAAAAAACCAGATATGTTTGGGAAAGTAAAAATGCAAGTTGTGGTGGATTTACGGAAAATAAACGAGGCCACCATAGGGGATTCATACCCACTCCCCAATATTACAGAGATATTGGATCAGTTGGGAAAGGCCCAATATTTTTCCACTCTCGACCTTGCCTCTGGATTCCATCAAATTCCGATAGCTAAGGAAGATAAGGAGAAAACAGCATTTTCCACACCTCAAGGTCATTTCGAAAATAATCGAATGCCATTCGGGTTAAAAAATGCGCCGCCAACTTTTCAGAGGTTAATGAATTCCGTACTGGCTGGTTTGCAGGGGATAAAATGTTATGTTTACCTCGATGATATTGTTGTTTACGGAAACAACCTGCGTGAATACAATGAAGGACTAGAGGAAGTTTTCCAACAGCTAAGGGAGGCTAAACTGGCTGTAAAGCCACAAAAATGCCAATTTTTGCGGAAAGAAACGCAATTTTTTGGTCATATTATTTCTGAGGAAGAAGTACGGGCAGATCCGGAAAAACTTGTGGCTGTAAAAAATTACCCTGCGCCCAAAAACGTTAAACAAGTACAGTCATTTTTGGGGTTAGCCGGCTACTACCGAAAATTCATAAAAGATTTTTCGAGTATTGCCAAGCTATTGAACCGAACTCATAAAAAAGGATACAAAATTCGAATGGACGGCTGTGCGCGATTCCGCTTCCGAGGAATTGAAAAATGCATTAACAACTGCGCCGGTATTACAATACCCGGATTTTCAGCAGCAGTTCCTGGTAACTACTGATGCATCAGATAAGGCCATTGGAGCGATCCTCTCGCAAGGCAAAGTTGGAGAGGACTTGCCTATATGTTACGCAAGCCGCACACTCTCAAAGGCAGAGACAAACTACACTACGACAGGAATGGAGTTGCTCGCCATAGTATGGGCTATAGCATAATTTCGACCGTACATATATGGTACACGGCTTAAAGTAATAACTGACCATCAACCCCTCACCTGGTTATTTGGGGTAAAAGATCCAGGTTCACGCTTAATGAGGTGGCGAATAAAATTATCGGAACATAAATTTGAATTGGAATACAAAGCTGGAAAAGAAAATACCAATGCTGATGCCCTAAGTCGTATATTCGTTACTACGCGAGCACGAGCGTGAGAGCGAGAGACTGTAGTAAAGGGCATGCATAAAAAAGAGACGGAGAGAAGCATTGCTCCTACCGTCAGCAGCTCACATACGCCTACAAATACATCCAAGCCATGCGAGTGGGGCTGCCGCGGTACGAATATCGGCACAAAGCGGAGAGCCGAGGAGACAGAGAGCGCAATAGAGGACAGCGTTCTCCCAGTTAGCGAGCGGTCTGGGGCAAAAGGGGCTGCCTCACGACCACTCACGAGTGGTGGAAGTGAGAGCGAGCTCCCTGTCAAACAGCAGAGCGAACGAGGTACGTGAAGCAGTCCGCGCGGACTGCAATGCTTCCGGGAGACTTGGGGAAGCGGAAAGCGGGGGGTATGAGGATATACCATTGCTCTCTAAGAAGGACAAGGAAGCAGCGACAAAAGAGGAGCGTTGCTGCAGCAGTAGCGTAACCTGTCCTTCTCTGGAGGATAGGGAAAAATCACTAAGGGAATATCACGATGCCCCTCTAGGTGGGCACCAGGGTGTTAAAAGGACGTTGAAGCGGATTCAAACTAAATATGTATGGCCAGGGATGAAAAAGGAAAGAGAACGGCACATCGCTGCTTGTGAAAAATGTCAGAAAAACAAGATTCGATGTAAAAATAAAGTGCGAATGGTGATAACATACACGCCTGAAAGAGCTTTCGAAAAGGTAGCTGTGGACATCGCTGGACCATTGCCTTTAACATGTGCTGGTAATAAGAACATACTTACGTTCCAAGATGCTCTCATTGAAAACAGTGCAGCTGTGGCTATCCCGTATCAGGATGCCCATACAGTTGCAAAAGCTTTAGTTACGGAGGTAATTTATCGATATGGAACCCCTGAAATAATCCTTTTGGATAGGGGAACAAACTTTCTAAGTTCCACATTTAAGGAAGTTTGCAGGTTGTTGCGGATTAAGAGAATCCAAACTACGGCTCATCACCCTGAAAGTAATGGTGCATTGGAAAGGTCGCACCGAACCTTGGCTGAATATTTAAAAAACTTTATCGACGAAAGCCAAGACGATTGGGATGAGTGGCTGCCGTATGCTATGTTCACATACAACCCCACACACGGCTACCGGAATGTCTCCTTATGTGTTAGTGTATGGACGCGAGGCCCAGTTGCCTGAAGCGGTAAAACAAGAGCCGCGCTCCACATACACACACGCAGACTATGCCAGCGAGCTGCGGGGAAAATTGCGGGCCTCGTGGACTGTAGCCAGGCGTAATCTAAGCAATGCGAAGGAGAGGGCGAAGCTGTATTACGATGTCAAAGCGAGACAGAACGAATACCGTGTTGGTGACCACGTACTGCTGCACGATGATACAGTACGACGGGGACGGTCAGCCAAACTAACACCAACATGGACGGGGCCACATACTGTTACGGCGGTGCATAGTCCCGTCACCTATACTATCAAGATGGGACGTAAAACCTTGACGGTTCACATTAACCGTCTGCGGCATTTCGTAATGCATTAAATGTGTGTATGCGTTTATAAGATCTTACCGCGTGCAACGGCCATTAGGCCGTCCCCATGCTTCTAAAGAGGAAGGAGATAGTGAGCACGGATGCGCCAGAGAGAGAAAGAGAGCGCGTCCACGTGATTGGAAATTAAAATGAAGAGGAAGAAAGAGAAGGACAGCACGGATGCGCCAGAGAGAGAAAGAAAGCGCGTCCACGTGCTTGACAATTGAAATGAAGAGGAAAGAAAAGAGAAAGAAAGCACGGATGCTCAAGGAGGCATCTACGTGTCAGCAGAATTGGCGCACACTGCGTCGTCATGCTTCTAAAAGAATGGAAAATCGGAAGGATGGGGTCATCCGCGATCTATTACGCGGGGAAAATCTTAAAGCTAACAATAAAATACACTAAATGATGTATTTTTGTGGGTTTTTTAAATTTTATTATAGGGAGGGGATAAACCCCTCCCCAACGGAAAATACATTATGAAGATAAGTTAAATTAAATTAGAAATTCTGCTGAGGCCCCGCAGAGTGGGCAGGGTTTGGGATGGCTGACGCGAAAGAGGCGACGGGTACCCCAGAAATCTTCCGTCTCCTCGTCCAATTCGTCGCCGCCGTCCCAAACATACTCGGTGTGGCGCCTCCACTTCTGGCGGAGGCGCCTGATTTTCTGGGCCTCCTGTATAAAGGTAGTAGCCCGCTCTGGCCGCTTTGGCCCTGCAGTCCCCTTGCGGTGGATGACGTCCAGCTGTAAAATAAGAATATGCTATGAAAAACGGGGAAATTGATTAGATGAAAGAAAAAAGCCCAGAAAATACTTATTATGGCAGCGACGAGAAGCCAATTTACTCGGTCCTGCCCAACGATACAACCACCTTCCATTGTGATTTATTGGTCTTTACTCGGTGGTGGTTGACGATCTAATCAGTCGGTGGCAGCTACTCTGTTCCAGCCACCGCTCAACGACGGGGGTAATCTGCAAAGTAAGCAGTCCCATGGTCGAAAACTGCTTTATCCGTTGTCTTCCGGTTTCAGGATCGTGCTGTTCCTCGCCTGCTTTACCAATACCAGCATGGCCAACAAGGAATATGCGCTAAAACCATTCACCGACAACCCCGGCATCTTCTACGAGGAGATAGGGAGCCTCACACAAACGAAAGCAACGTGGAGAGTGGCCATACACATGGATCTCTCCTGTATACTCCGTCGAGAAAGGATGGTCAAATTAAATTTGCAACGTGTGCGCGACGCGTGTAAAGTCGAGGATGGAACTGGTCAGGCCGACGAGCTGTGCCATGCGCTTCTGGAAACCGTCGAACATATGTCATCGAGGGTAGAAGATGACATGGGCACCGTTCATGACCTAATTGAACCCAATTCGTTGCGAAGACGCAGAGGACTTATCGATGAAATGGGATCGATAATCAAATCAATCACTGGAAATATGGATGCTGCAGATGCGGAGCGGATTAATCGCGAGATAATAGCCCTACAGGCGGGTGAACGAACCCTAAAAAGGAGTATCAAGGGACGATTGCAGGTCGTTTCCTCCACTCTGCGGATATTTAATGATACCGTGGACAGGATAGTGGCTAATGAGAACACCCTCCTCGGCCTTGTAAATGCACCGCGGCGTGATCTAATCGCTAACAAAGACCAGCTTATGAGGCGTGTACGTCTTGACGAGAGCCTAACTGCCGTAAGTGTGGTAGTAGAGGAGCTCTTCACCGACGTACGGGAGTTAGTATTGCTCATGGCCGAGATATCTACTGGGAAGGTGAGTGCAGCGGTACTACCACCGCGTAAGCTAGTGGAGTACCTCACGGATGCACTACCACATCTACCAGCTGGCACTGGATTCCCCTTACCGATAGTACGGAGTGAGGCAAATACTTTGATTCGACTCATCGACGCGCGGGCATACAGCGATGGAACAGCGGCCATACTGTTATTGGATATCCCGCTGATAAGCTCACAGCGTTACAACGTCCACCGGCTATACTCCGTGCCTGTGAAGGGTATCAATGACACCTACTACTACGTTGATACAACGGAAGACCTCGTAGTAGCGGACCAGGCAAATAGACATTTTTTGCGGATGTCATCGGTAGACTTGCGGAATTGCAAAAATTTTGGAAAAAATGTCATATGCTCTCCCTGGGATCCTTCGGTGCCCATCACAAAAAATGCACCATGTGAAGTACTAACCTTGGTAAAAATCTACACTGAGGGCGGTCTCCGGTGTCCTAAGCGAGTTTTAACTCTGACCAGCACGCTTATCATCCATATGGAGCAACCCGGAAGATGGATGTACATTGCACCTTTAGAAGAAATAATAACGATAACTTGCAGTAAAAAACCGGCGTTCCGCGAATCGTTAATAAACTCGGGTATTTTGGCTCTGATAGGTTCGTGCGAGGTAACCGCCTGAGATTTTAGTATTCGGACCCTTAAAAGGGTCACAGACACTCGGAACGAGCAATATCTACCTCCATTTAATCTTACATTATCCAACATCGATGTGAATTATCATTCACAATTACAAAAAGTTAATAAGAAAGTGCAGTTTTTAAGTGTATTGCAGAATCCCGAGGAGTTAAGGACCCTCGGTTCACGTGTCAAAGAAATAACTAGAGACTTGGATAAAGACAATAAGTACAGTGAGCAGTGCTATCATAATATAGCACTGTATTCTTTAGTAGCCTTAGTTTTTGTAGCCTTGGCCTGCTATGCCGCATATCGGTTACACCGGCTGAGGCGAGGATGCAACGCGACAACGGCAAGGCCAGAGGAGGCGGTGACCCCTCTAGAAGCACCGTCCGCAGTCGAGATGCGTGCGGAGCCGGTGCCCCCGCGTATCGGTAGTTTACATGTAAACAGGGCTGCTACAATTCAGAGGCACCCATTGCGTTTTTCATATCATGCCAGGGCTACGGCTGATAAGCCATAATTTATAAGAGTATGCATATGTCATATAAATAGTCGAAAATTCAACCAACTTGCTCAGAAGAAATTTTTTTTTTGAAATTCAAATTTTTCTTCTTAAGGGGGGAGGGATGTTGCGACCCGGAATTTCGGCAAGCAACGTTGCGAAACATTTATTGCACTATTCGCTGATCGCGAATATTGCAATCGTATCACGCGACATTTTGTCAATTATATATATATATTTATTCACCGAAACATTTATTGCACTATTCGCTGATCGCGAATATTGCAATCGTATCATGCGACATTTTGTCAATCAATCAATAATGCAATTCAGCATTATCATGTAGAAACTAAGGTGAACTAGAAGTGACAGCGCCAGTCCATCGGCAGTCTTGAACAAACTTGAAGAGCAAACGGTTGAGCTCGCGATCAAATATCGAAACCGATTTTCATCGATAATCTCGTTTGTGAGATTATCGAACGTTGTACCTTGTAATTAAATAAATATTGTCATCGTTAAAGTCCGCGTGAATTCCAATTCTTTAATCGGTCCGATCCCGATATACCAGTCCCGATACCGTATCAAAAGGGCTGATCACCCTTAAGGTATTTTGGGCACAACACAATAAAGCTTCTTGTACACTTAAATAATGAATATGGCCTGATCTAACGTATAGGCTCGTGGACCGTGATCGAGTCGTAACAAACATTTCACTTACCTTTAAATGTTGAATGAAGTTCGAGGATGATTGTAGCGTTCCCTTAATTTGGCACTTCGGTTTACGTAGCTGACACAAGGCAGTAATCGATCCTTCTTTCGATGAAGCAGTCAAATCAACACGAAAAAATTTGCCGTCGCAATGAGCTTTTTTTACACTCTTTAAGGAGCTCTTGTTCTTTGGCGGTTAGATTACCTTTTGATTAAGCAGACAGAGACTGAATCCCAATGCATGTTGCGGCTGATTCATTTGCCATATTTTTTATGTTTATTTGATGAATAATTTTCCACGATAATCGACACGCTGATTGTCACTATGCGAATCGTACGAAACTAATAGAATGAAACGCTGGATGAGCGTACAAAGCGGTCTGTCTCGAGAACAAGGAGAGTATGTAGTAAGATCGACTAGGGATAACTAGGATTTTGAGAGATTGATTTCTAAGAAAGGATAAGTAACTCCCTAAACTGATAATGTAGATATATTTTCTGAGACATGTACAGCGTGCGAGCTACCGAGCGATTAGAGGTGGACTTATCGGAAGGTCGCGCAATCGTTCTGGCAACAAGAGCACGGAGTGTGTTTACAAGTGTTGGAGTGGTTGTGAGTATGTGTATGTATGTGAGTGTTGACATGAAAACAAGAAATTCGGTAGCTTCGCGAACAGAGAAATAACGGGTATATTTAAATGTAGCGAGAACGAAAAGATCGACGCGTTGTCGGAACATTCCGCCCGCCTTGGCAATCACGCCGGGATTCTCAATCAATTAGTTGAAGCGTTGATCTTCGAATCAGCGATGTCTTCTTCTTCTTTTTTCTGCGATGAGACCGGTAACAGGCAGAGTTTCACAATCGGCCGCTTGAACGTTGACGAGTGTGTCTTGACTGTTGCTACGCGAACGAGACCGTCATCGCCCGGATGGACGTCGATAACGCGCGCGAGAGCCCATTTTGATGGAGGATACCGTTCGTCCTTCACGAGCACGAGAGAACCGATTTTGAAGGGTTTTCGCTGTTGCTGCCACTTCGAGAGTGTTTGAAGCTTTTGAAGATATTCGGAGGACCATCGGTTTCAAAAATGGTCGAGCATTCGTCTGAGCAGTTGCCAGCGAGACAGTCGAGATCTTGGCAAATCCGTTAGCGATGGCTCTGGTACAGTCGTGAGGGCGTTGCCGATGAGGAATCGACCTGGCGTGAGCGCAGTCAAATCCGAAGGGTCGTCCGAGAGCGGACAGAGCGGTCGAGAATTGAGCACTGCTTCGATTTGAACGAGAAGAGTTGAATACTCCTCGAACGTCAGAAGAGTGTCTCCGATAACGCGTTTGAGGTGGAATTTGACTGATTTTACAGTCGCTTCCCATTTCCCACCGAAGTGTGGAGCAGATGGAGGGTTGAACTTCCACTGAGTTCCGTCGTTGGCGAGTAGGCTTGCGAGAGAGGCGAATTCTCGAGACGAAGCTTGAAAGAGTTTTCGTAGTTCGCCATCGGCTCCTACGAGATCCGTTCCGCAGTCACTTGCGAGAGTAGCACAGATACCTCTTCGGCCTGTGAAACGTTTGAACGCGGCGATCAATCCTTCTGTCGAATAGTCACTCACAAGCTCAAGGTGTACTGCCGACGAGGAGAGGCAGACGAAGACGACGATGTACCCCTTGAAACTTTTTGCACCCAGTCCGCGGAAAGTAGAGATGGAAATCGGTCCTGCGTAATCCACTCCGGAGTGGAGGAACGGACGAGAGCAACGAGATCGAGATTGCGGTAATTGTCCCATAAGCTGCTGTCCGGTAGTAGCTCGATAGCGGACGCACTGGATGCAGCGATAAATAAATCCGCGAAACGGAACACGACCGCCGAGAATCCAATACTGCCTGCGTAAAGTCACGAGAGTCACTTGGGTTCCACCATAAAGAGATCGTCGATGGGCGTGGTCGATAACGAGAGTCGTAAGCGCGGAGTCACGTGGCAGTATTAGCGGATGTTTTTCATCGTAGTCGAGCAGCGAATTTTTGAGTCTTCCTCCGACGCGGAGAAATCCGTGAGCGTCAACGAACGGAGCGAGTTAGACGAGTTGGCTTGAGCGCGAGAGCTGCTTCTCCTCGCTGAGTTGCTGCATTTCCGATGCAAAGTATGACTGCTGAATCTTTTTGACCCAGAAAACTCTGGCTTCGTCAATTTCAGCTGGTGTGAGAGGCGCGAGAAGACCAGGAGCTCCTTGGATTTTCTTGAAACGATGGGTGATCCTAACGATCCAAGATGTGATACGGAGGAGCGTATTAAGTTTGGAGAAGCGTTGCACGAGATCCCAAACGTCCTGATGCGTGCTTTTCACTGCGAGTGAGGCAGATTTTGCTCTCGTCTCAAACACTGTGTTTGAGGAGAGTGGAGGTGTTGAAGAAGGCCAGAAGGCTGAGTGTTCGATGAGCCACGGGAAGTACAGTCCGCAGGATTTTCTTTCCCAGGAACGTGGTGCCACCGAGAATTTGAGAGTTCTCGAATTTTCGTGACGCGATTCCGAACGTAGTCAGCCCACCGATCGGGTTGACCTTCGATGTACGCGAGCGCGTACGGAACTGCTTCGAGGTCGAGAACTTTTCTTATGTGCGAGATTTGACGCACGAGCAGTAACGCGGCGGAGAGTTCAAGTCGCGGAATTGTGACTTGTTTTAACGGAGCAACTCTCGTCTTCGCGGAGACGAGAGACACGCGAATGTTGTCGAAGTCTGTCACGACGCGGAGGTAAATAACAGCACCGAGAGCTGCCTGCGATGCATCTGAGAAGCCGTGGAGTTCGACCGTTATTGACGACTCGCGAGATCCCAGCCATCTTGGCACAACGAGAGTTGACACCGCTTGGAGATCGTCAATGTCCTTTTTCCAGCGTGTCGCGAGTTCGTGTGGAAGTAGTTGGTCCCATTCGAGACCAGCGGACCACAACTCTTGCATAAAGATTTTAGCACGCACTACAACTGGCGCGAGCCATCTGAGAGGGTCGACGAGTTGCGCAGTTGTCGAGAGCACCACTCGCTTCGTGAAACGCTCATGTTTTTCCGGATGATACGAAGCAAACACAAAAGAGTCTGAACTTGGTTGCCACGAAATCCCGAGAGCACGATCTAGAAGGTCTCCCGTGAGTGAGAGAGGTGCTGCATTTGCATGCGGAGTGAGAGGAATGTCGTTCCAAATTTCTTCACAGTTTGAGGTCCACTTTTGCAGCGTAAATCCGCCCGCCTTGAGGAGTTCATCGATCTGAGCAATTTTCTGTCGTGCGTCAAGCGGAGTGTCAGCTCCCGAGAACACGTCGACGTAGATCTCGCGTTCAACGATTTCAACCGCGTGCCGAAACTGATGACCTTCGTCGAGAGCGAGTTGTCGGAGCGTCTTGAGTGCGAGGTATGGAGCACAGGCGAGACCGTAGGTAACTGTGCAAAGTTGGTACGAGAAAGGTGGATCTTCAGGCTTTTCTCTCCAGAGAATTCTCTGCAAATCCCAGTCGTCTTGATGAACGAGAGCCTGGCGATACATTTTTTCAATATCTGCTGAAAAAACAACAGTGTACCGACGCCAGCGCGTAATTACATCAGCGAGATCTGCTTGAATTTTCGGTCCCACGTGGAGGAGATCATTAACCGCGATACCGAAATTCGAGCGCTGAGAGCCGTTGAATACTACTCGAAGTTTGATCGTAGTGCTGCTCTCGCGTACGACAGCGTGATGAGGAAGGTAAATAATCCGTTGAGTTGGTGGAGAGTTTCCTGCAGCGAGAGTCATGTGACCGAGAGCTTCATATTCGCTAAGGAAATCGGCGTAGGATTTTTTGAGAGA
Source organism: Tromatobia lineatoria (assembly GCA_949699805.1). Classification (NCBI taxonomy): domain Eukaryota; kingdom Metazoa; phylum Arthropoda; class Insecta; order Hymenoptera; family Ichneumonidae; genus Tromatobia; species Tromatobia lineatoria. The sequence continues at coordinate 13,922,803 of OX453040.1, forward strand.
GCTGTCGTTGGCGAATCGTTTTTCTTGGCGCGTGAGCATTCGAAATGCAGGCCCATACGAATCGCCAAGGTCGATTGGAAGACACTTGAGCGGTGGTCTGACCATCGTACATACATCATACATACATCTAGCGTCCTTCCTCCGTCCGAGAGTATGTCGATGCAAACTGTTCTTCACATTGAGCTTCTTCGTTTGAGTAGGAGATGGTTGGAGCAGCCGCAGTTTCCTCTTGAATCCAGAACCGTTGCATCAGATCGAGTAGCTCGTTATCGACCGAGCACTGCAATCCTGAAACCGAAGGATCGTTATCGCGCGAACCGAGCTCGACAGTCCCGGGACCGAAGATGATCTATCCGAGAGCAGAGTTTTGTGCGACCGGAGTATCGAAGGGTCCTTTTCGAAGTCCGTCTTCGAGGATGCGACTGTAGATCTCTGCACCAAGCATAAGATCAATTGATCTTGCTGATGAAAATTCAGGGTCAGCGAGAGAGGGAGATCCTCTAGGTGTGGCCACGCACTCACGACGACACGTATCGGCGGCAAGTACGACGTGAGCTTCGCTAACACGTACGAATCAACCGAACACGAGAACTTCGGATTCAATCGCGAGTGAATCGTGAGAGCCATAGCTGACCACGCAATACTAGAGCGATTTCCACCGATCCCGGTGATCGGCAGAGATACATGACGACGCGGAAGATTAAGCTGTTGCGCGAGAGATTCGGTAACAAACGAGACCTCTGAACCTTGATCTAAGAGAGCACGAACTTCGATTATATCACCGTAACACGAGACTACGTTAACAAGAGCGGTAGCGAGAAAGACCGGCGTATATTTACCAACAACTGTCGCGGCGACATGAGATGTTGTGGTACTTCCATCTTTTGTGGGATCGCGACGCGGAGGCGCGAGCGCGGCTGCACTATTCGAGGCTGTAAGCTGTTCGACTGCTTGTGTTTGTGGAGCAACGTGCGATACACTTGATGATCCATTTGGCCGATGTATAGACATGTGATGAGGCTGACCGCACTGTTGACACCTTTTTGCCGTTCGGCAATCGCGAATTTGATGAGGTCCGAGGCAGTTATCACTTACATGCACAGCGGGATATATTCTATCCCACCTAGATTATTATTATTTTTTAAATATTTCAACGTTTTCTTTCTCGATTTTAATGATTTTTTTTTGTATATTTACTACAATAACATGTTGGAGAATTGAAAAATACAATTTGTTATCTAAATTTGCTTGTGAATTTGTTGATATAAAGAATACACAATAAAAGTCACTTTTTTAATTGAAAATTCATTATTTCTAACAGTTTTTATTGTATTTACGTGAAACTTGGTGTATATATATGTTTTGAGGGTTGCTGATTTTGAACCTTTTATCAGAATTAACAAATTCATACATCCAATATGGCGGATTCAATATGGCTGGCCGAATTCGTGATATTAACTCTGATCTTGGAGGAAAATAATGTATATAAGTTTTTGGGGTCGCTGATTCCGAATCTGTCATCAAATTCATGAAATTAAATATGGCGGATCCAAGATGGCGGACCAAAATCGTGTAATCAACGTTTATTTTGATAAAAATTGGTACATATACGTTCTGAGGGCCGCTAATTTCAAAAATGCAATTAGAATTTAAGAATCCAGGAATCAAATATGGCGGATCCAAGATGGCGAACCAAATTCGTAAAATTATTGCTAATTTCGACAAAAATCGGTGTGTATGGGTTTTTGGGATCGCAGATTTCGGATCTGTCATTAAATTTTCAAAATTCAATATGCCGGATTTAATATGGCGGACCAAAATTGTTAAATTAACGTTTATTTTGTTAAAAACGAATATGTTTAGGTTGTTAGGGTCGCTGATTTCTAATGTGTTATTAGGGTTCGAAAATTCACTAATTGAATATTGCGGATCCAACATGGCGAACCGATTAGTGATATGAACTCTAATCTTGAATCTATTATCAAATATATAAAATTCAGAAGGATGGAACAAAATATGACGAACCAAATCTCTGATTCTTATAGAAATAAATATATGAAGAAGGCTTATTCCGTATCTCTGAAATAGACTATATTGAATACTCTGCAATGCAAACTGATCACAACATATACTGATAACTAAAATATGTGGTGTAAAATTTCTAAGTCTAAAGGACCGCTCTCAGCCTAACCCGGAGACACGAACGAGTCTGATATAGCGGCCATATTGGATCCGCCATTTTGAATTTCAGAATTTCGAGCTCGGATTCGTAATCAGCAACATCGAAAACTCCCGAGTATCGAGTTTTATCCCAATCAAGTAACTTTTTGCGTTTCGGTCCAACATATTGGACCCGCTATTTTTTATTTCGGAATTCTGAGCTCGGATTCGTAAACAGAGACATCGAAAACCCCCGAGTGACAAATTTCAAGTCCATAGAACCCAAACAAAAATGTATGCATGTAAGGGTTAAAGCCAATGGCCGTCGTCAATTCATTCAGAGTCTTAGGGCTGGCGCTGTACCACACGAATTTATCGGCAATGACAAGTTATGGTCCATGGTCGACGAGAGTGTTGCTGTTAAACGCAAGAAAAGTGATCGGCAGTATTATAACGACGGCGACGCGGAGGAGGAGGAGGACGGCGAACCGGAGAATTATCAACCTGGTGGAAAACGATCGAAAAATCTTTGGGCACGCGAGTGGCACGAGCCAAGTAACCGCAGGCAACGACAGAAAAAAGGGTCTATACCTGTGGATGAACCTGAAAAAAGGACGACAGCTGCAGTAGAAAATACAACGTTGAGAGGGAACAAGAAGAAATCGAGGCCAATACCGCCCGGAAACTAGACACTGCTATTACGGGAAAAAGAACAGGCCGTCAAGGATTTGAATACTGGCTTAAAATGTGAATTTTAATTTGTGTACAAAATGTCATTCTTAAATGTGTATTGAAACCCTTTGCATCCTGCGAGTTACGCTGGCGCAAGGCATCTTATTGACAATAAAAAAAATAAAGTAACCGATGTTTATGACTGGTTGAACCAACAGGATGCATATACATTACATAAACCTGTGAGGCGTCGATTTCCACGGCTTTACTACAATATCGGGAATATAGACAACGTCTGGGAAGCCGATCTCGTGGACTTACGGTCGTTACAAAATTATAACGATAATGTCTCATACCAGCTCACGATAATTGACGCATTGAGTAAATTTGCATGGGTTGAACCACTCAAAGACAAAACTGTACACTCTGTGGCAGAGGCGTTCAAACGGATTTTCGACCGCAGCGAGGGTCGCTTACCCGTATACCTGCAAACCGACAAAGGCAAAGAATTTGTTGGTAACGAGTTACAGGTTTTTCTGAAAAAGGCCGATATACGCTTTAGAGTGACACGTAATCCCGATATCAAAGCCGCAATTGTCGAACGCTTTAATCGCACATTGAAAGAACGAATGTGGCGCTACTTTACACATCAAAATACACGACGATACATCGATATACTACAACAATTTGTTTATGCGTATAACCACGCGAGACACTCAACAATAAAAATGCAACCGGCTGCCGTGACTTTACACAATGCCGATATAGCAGTGACAAATATGAAAAATGCATCTCTTAAACAACGTGAAAATAGACGCCATACTATGGTTCAATATAGACGCGGTAATTACGTAAAGATTAGTCGAACAAAAGGCACCTTCGAGAAGGGTTACGAGCGAAATTGGAGTGAAGAAATTTTCCAAATCGATAAAGTGACAAATCGTCAAGGAATACAAATTTACGAGCTGCGTGATCTCGAAGGGGAATTAATTGACGGATTTTTCTACACCGAGGAAATAACACCTGTGCACGATAAACGCATAACGGAAGATAAAGTTTTCAAGATTGATCGTATCTTAGGGTCTAAAGGACGTGGTGCGAAGAAACAGCTTTTCGTCAGTTGGGTTGGCTACCCATCGAAATTCAACTCTTGGATACCTGCGTCCAACGCCTATAACATCGATAACCCATAATCTCACGGATCTCGTGCTGCTGCTGCTGCTGCTACAGTGACGAAATTTTTTTTCTCGGATTACCGAGCAACAGCAGTATCCAATATTATCCCGATAACACAACAACACATTTTATTACACAACTTTCACGAGGACTACATCTCAATGGTCAATGGGCTGTAGGGTTACGCGAAATACATGTACCCTGTACAATGACACATTTACAGCGCGAAGACACTGACATTAAATGGACCCCACGTGATAAAAAAGATCCCGTGGTGGGTAACATTCCGTACGGCATATATAAGAGCCATGAAGAACTTATGGAAAAAATAAATAATGTCCCCGGTTTACGAGAATCGGGTATACAGATTGTTGGCGCTAGAGAGGCACGCGGTTATACGGCCATCGATGGTGAAATCTGGAAGGAAAAGTCTGGAGCAAAGAGTGCCAGTAATCAAAATATTGTTCACATGAGCAAAAAGGTGCAACGTATTCTTGGCTTCAATTTTAAAGATAATTCTGACTGGACGACAAAGAAGGGTTCGTACCTGCGTTTTATGCGTGGACGCCAACGCGTGGGTGAAACACCCGCATGCATCTCTCGAGCTCTACCTGAACAACTTTTTGTATATACAGATCTCTGTATACCCTATACAGTAGGTGATACTCAATCTGCTTTATTACCTATAGTGAATTTGGATTTATCACACTATACATATGGCTCGACACAGGTGAAATATTTCTCACCACCAAATTACATACCTCTACTGAACAATTGCTTTCGCACAGTGGAGATTGATATAAGTGATCATCTTTGGAAACCAATCATATTCGAGTACGGAACGTTAACCGTAACGCTTCACTTTAAGCGCCTCGCTTAGAATTGCGTGCGCGCGTGAACACTTTTCGCACAATAGTGGCTCATTATACAGCGTATTACGATAATCAAGTTGGCGGTGGCGCCAGTCCTATAGGAAACGTCTTCGTCGGTGCGCCGTATCAACGAGGACACGGTATCGGCCGATTTCCCGGCGGTCTCTTCAGGAGTGTACTTCCACTGTTGACGAGAGGCGCTAAAGCCATAGGAAAAGAGGCTTTACGAACAGGTCTTAATATTATCGGAGATGTGAGCGGTAATCATATACCCTTCAAGGAGTCACTGAGACGACGCGCTGCAGAATCGAGTGAAAATTTAAAACGAAAAGCTAACGAAAAAATCGCTCTTCTCATGAATGGTGGTGGGTATAATCGTGCGGTCGCAACGAGGACAATGCAGTCGTTGAGAGGTCGAGCACCCGCGCGTATGTCTGCGAGAAAACGAGGTGTGAAAAGAAAAAGGAGCGGCACCACATCATCGACGACAAACAAGAGGTAAAAGAAGAAGAGCAACAGCAGTGGCAGAATAGTAAAGAGAAAAGTGACAAAAAAACGCGGAAATACTTAAAGGAGGAGAGGGAGGAGATCAACAGTAACAGATATTTTCGGAAAAGCCTAAGTATGTCTTTCTTACACTCACACTCCTGTGAATGTATGAAGTCGGAGCTCGACTTATTCACTATACCACCAACACAAACATCGATAGAGTCGTCCCAATACGTCCACTATAAGCCTGTGTCTTCGCTGTCGGACGATGGACCCATCGAATTTGTTATACCTGGCCATGGTGAGAAATACCTCGACCTAGCTCATACAATGCTCTGTGTAAAACTCAAAGTTCTTGCCACTGGTGACTCACCCTACAAAGTAGCACCCGTAAATAATTTTTTACACAATCTTTTCAATCAAGTTGACGTGTTTTTTTTATCAAATACTCGTTGCACCACCCAATAATGCTTACGCCTACAGAGCGTACATTGAAACATTATTGAATTACGGCCCTGCGGCAAAACAATCACATCTCAAGACCGCTTTATGGTTTGCGGACGAGCCCGGTAAATTTGAGGCTCTACCAGACACAAAAGTCGGTGGCAATACAGGTCAAGAGATAAGATCGCAATATATAAGGCTGGTAAAACACTGGACTTGATTGGGCATTTACACTGCGATGTATTTAATCAGGATAAGTTTTTGTTAAATGGTGTAGAAGTGCGTCTACGCCTCGTGCGTTCGAAAGACGAATTTTGTCTCATGGAAACACCACTACAACGAATTTCACGCAAAATTAAAATCAGTGATGTGACTCTACTGGTACGTCGAGCAAAAATTAATCGTGGTGTGCTTATAGAACACGCGAAAACTCTGGCTAAGACAACTGCAAAATATCCGATAACTCGCGTGGTAGTTAAATCATTTACCATGCATAGCGGAATTATCGGTGATACATTGGATAATGTTATACTTGGACAACTGCCGAAACGTAAAATACTTGGCTTTGTCTACAATAAGGCTTTTAACGGCGACAAAACACGGAATCCCTTTAATTTTCAACATCATTCGATAAATTATCTATCGCTCTACGTGGATCGTCAGCAAATTCCTGGAAAACCTCTTCAACCGGAGTTTGGCGGTAACGATACATGGATTCAGAGCTATCATACGCTCTTTTCCGGAACTGGTATACATTTTCAAAATGAAGGACTGGGCATTGATCGTGAGAACCGTGCCTCACTGGAACCTTCTGAGGCACGGCAGCGTACGCATTGAAGTACGCTTTGCCAGATCTCTCAATGCAACTATAAATTGTATCGTATACGCTGAATACGATAATGTTATCGAAATTGATTCAGCACGTCAAGTTATCACCAATTTTAGTGCTTGAAAAAAAAAAAACGATAAAAATCTCGTCCCACCATTGCCACCAACGGCGCTGTCGAGATGTTTTTTAGGGAGAGGGGAAATCAACATTGCTGCCCCCCCCCCCCCCCCCCCCCATCGTGAGTGGTATTTAGGAAGCTCTAAACACACATGCTCGACAACAGTTCACCACAAGTTCTCAGCATGGACGCTATAGTGGATATTCAAGCCCTGTACGGCAAACACGTTGATTTCCTACCCAAAGAAGTTGCGCTTACCACACTACAGGCCAATAATATCGGACATTGGCTCATTGAAGCACCATTCGGTTTTAGTGAATTACCGAAAGAAAAAAGAGGCAGTAATAATCAATTAACCTGCTACCATCATGGACTCGAGTGGGTTGACGGTGACACAACCTTGTGGAAAGTCTACGTTAACTTGAAAGCCATGTGTCGCTACGCTTTCCGCATTTACAGGCGGGGCGCACAAAAGGCTGAAATTTTACGAGATATACTGGGACGAGATAATATCAACTTGGAGGATTACGAAGGACCGAGCTTTAAAAACATGCCACCACACGGCACATGGTGTATTTATCACGGTATTGACAAGGAAGATGATGCCAAGGGTGCATTAAATAACGTCGGAAAAATGAAACTCTTCCTTCAATCGCAACTTGTCGACTCGATAAATATCATTTATATGGAACCTCTTGGAGCTGTGAATCACAAGAACAATCGACAAGATGACAAGGTAAAAAAATCCGTGCGTATCGAGATGCCTGATGATTCAGAGATTGTATCTGTGAGCCAAGGGTATATAGCCCATGCGCCTGTGAAAAAGGTCAACAGTGTCACATTGAACAACTGTGACGGTATGGTACCTGCCAACGACGAAATAGTTACCCTTTTCCGGGCGACCGTAAATTCACCGCCACCACCACCACCTCCAAAACGATAGGCGTCAACGGTCGCGAGCACTACAACCAGCGCTCGTGGTGGACATAATCCACATCATCAACAGTATTATCAACGCAGACGCCGCCCCCAGCAAGGATCGGAAAAAAGTATATATAATGAACAGTCTGGAGGTACTGGAAGCACTACAGCACATACCAGCTCAGACGAAAGGAGTATTTCCCGCCGATCGTATTTCGAGTCGGTGGTCTAGACCCACTGCAATCGTCGCCAACACAGACGATCATACCAAACCAGGGACTCACTGGGTCGCAGTGTACGTTGACAACAATGGCCGAGGTATCTACTTCGACAGCTACGGGCTACCCCCACTCATCAACAAACACCATAACCGTATACGTCGAAACACCACAACTTACGAGTGGAATACCCGAACTCTACAATCAATCAAGTCTACGGTGTGTGGAGAATACTGTGTTATGTTCCTTGATTACATGTGCCGTGGTTTTACTCTGGACATGTTTCTACATTTATTTTCGACAAATAAGTTGAAAAATGATAACATTGTGCGACGGTATTATAAAAAATTGAAACATACGACACGTAAAACTCGTTACATAAAAAGTGCACGATCAAATGGACTAGAGGGAGCCGGTAGTACATACGGAGCATCGTGTGTACGAACATGCACACCTCGTTTTGGTTGCCATCTGTAAATAAATAAGTTTATACTGTGCGATCATTTATAATAAATTCTACCAACGATATACCCCACCACCATCACATTGACAAGTAAGATTAAGACCACTTCAAAAGTAGCAGCGCTAGCTTCAACAGCTCTGTTCAAATGGAAGTTATCAACGGGATAATCGTCATCGATTGTGGCAAAGATCCATGGGATCTCACCAGAGAAGAACTCGAATATATACCGAAACCCCTGCTGCTACGACACTGGGCTGATGACATTCATTTTCTCTGGGAAAAACTACCTGAGCGCGTTCGAATGGATCCCGAGGTTGCATCGTATCAACTCTGTGTAGAACACACAGACTCACCACCAGATCTACTGATGCAAGTGGATCACTGTCCTCTAACCAAGAGGGATTGTCCACAATGCCTGGAAAAGAAATCTACGCCACCAACACCACCATCAGCAAAGGAATTACCTCAACCAACGCTGTCACTTCTAAAATTACACTGTGAAACCACTGTATAATCACACACACACACACACACACACACACACACACACACACACACACACACACACACACACACACACACACACACACACACACACACACACACACACACACACACACACACACACACACACACACACACACACACACACACACACACACACACACACACACACACACACACACACACACACACACACACACACACACACACACACACACACACACACACACACACACACACACACACACACACACACACACACACACACACACACACACACACACACACACACACACACACACACACGCACGCACACACGCGCACACACGCACACACACACACACACACACACACACACACACACACACACACACACACACACACACACACACGCACGGACACACACACACGCACGCACACACACACACACGCACACACGCACACACGCACACACGCACACACGCGCACACACACACACACACACACACACACACACACCGCAGGGGGAGGTCTGAAACCCCAACGTGGCGCGTCCCCAGGTGGCGGATAGGGGGAGGCCCTCTGTATAGATATGGATATGGATATGCATAGAGATATACTCTATATAGATGGAGATATCTCTGTGTAGATGGAGGTATCTGTATACATATAGAGGGTAGGAGGCAATTAAAATACCTCCCGTGGACCAAACAGACACGGGGAAGAAACCTCGCCAACAAATCACCATGGGAAGTCCATTAAAGGATGTACCGATTAGGGTGCAGGGGCACGGAACCCCAGTACCGGCGCTTCCAGGGAGTGAGCGAGCGGGCTCCCAGGCGTCGTCATCGAACGACCGCAGTACCATGGAGGTTGACCACTTGGCCCCCATAGCACACCATGCTACAAGTGAAGAAAAGGAAGAGAGGTGGAGAGAGGAGCTCCGTAGGCTAGGCTGCCAAATCACTAGCCTCCTGGATTTCATCAAGGGCAAGTCGAACGTCCACGGTGAAATCCGAAAGCTCGCCAGCTCCATGAACACTTCGTACAACCGGGTACTCAGGCTCGAGAAAAAAGCAGACAAGACGGCGGCGGGCATTGCCCCGGCACCAAAAAATGCTGTCTCGACACAGACGACACCGAAAACTGCAAAAGTTTTCGGTGTCGTCTGTGTCGAGAGCGATCTCGACGATGTCTGTGTCGGAGCGGAAACTGACACTCAGTCGATTGCTGGTGATATTAAGAAGAATGACACCAACAATAACAAGATCAGATTTAGAAGTTCACCTGACCCAGTAAACACGCAAACGACGAAGAAGTTGGACGCAAAAAAAAGTCCGCCGCTGAAACCAGCGGCGTCCGACGCTGAGAAGAAACAGACGACAATGGCCTGGAATCTTGTTCAGTCCAAGAAGGACTTGAAGAAGCAGAAAAAAGAGCAGCTACGGAAGGAGCAGCCGACGAATAAGCCCTGGCCGGAACCTAAGCGCAAGAAACAGCGCAAATGGATAAAACCAGACGCACTGATTATCCGACCAGCTGAGCCGGCAAAGTACGCCGAGATCTTGCGTCGCATAAAGAAGGACGTCCCTGATGAGCAGGTCCGCACGACGGTGGATAAAATCAATAAGACCAGAAGTGGGGACTTGTTGATTACGATCTCGCGGAAGAGCGCTGACAAAGGCCAAAGCCTGCAACAGACCATCGCAAACATCCTCAAGGAAGAGGCCAAAGTGATCTGCAAAGGGCCACAGGAGATCATCGAAATCCGAGACATCGATGACGAGACGACGAAGAACGATATCCAGACTGCTATACAAAAAGAAGCTGGGGGAAACTGTGAGATACCACTGGAGGCAATCAAGATCCGTAAGGCCTATAGAGGTACCCAGTCTGCTACAGTGACTCTACCAGCGATTGTAGCTCAGACACTGCTAGGAAGAAACGGCAAAATAAGGATCGGTTGGGTCAACTGCCGAATAAGAGCAACAAAAAGACCGATCCAATGCTTCAAATGCTGGAACTTTGGGCATTTTGGTTCGCAGTGCAAAAGTGAAGTGAACCGGTCTAATCTGTGCATCAGATGCGGACAAGAAGGGCACAAGATCGCTGACTGTAAAAACCCGGCTAAATGCGTACTGTGCGTCGAGCGTCACGGCGCAGAGAAAGCCACTCACTATGCAGGCAGTAACAGATGCCCGGTCTTCCAAGAGGCGCTCCAGAAGATAACGAACGCCAGAAAATGAAGATACTGCAGCTCAATCTCAATCACTGTGAGGATGCACATGATTTGCTCACGCAAACAGTCCGAGAACTAAAGGTTGACCTTGTGCTTATATCAGAGCCGTATAAACACCTCAACGGCCAACCATGGGAAACTGACACCACCACCAAAGCCGTCATCTGGTCCTGTGGCAAACTTCCTTTTCAGAGTACAGTTAACAATAGCAGCGCCGGCTTCGTAGCAGCATCAGTAGATAGCATCCGCTTCTACAGTTGCTACGCACCACCTAGCCTCTCCATTGTTGACTTCGCTGATTTTTTGGATCGACTGACCGAGGACGCAAAGCAGTATCATCCAGTGACAATAGCCGGGGACTTCAACGCCTGGGCAACGGATTGGGGCAGCGAGCGCACTAATGTGCGAGGTAAAGCACTACCAGAGGCCTTTATTGCGCTAGACGTAGTCTTACTCAACAGCGGTGACACGCCAACGTATACCAAAGGAGACGCAAGCTCTATAGTAGATCTCACCTTCGTCAGTAGCAGCCTCGCGAGAGCTAACTCCAACTGGAAGGTGACGGATATTTATACAGCCAGCGACCACAACGCGATTACCTGGGAAATATCAAACAACCAGAGCCCCAGGAGACCAATCAAGCAAACTAACAGCTTTGGTTGGAAGGTAAAATCTTTTGACCCAGAAGTACTGCTAATAGCCCTCGATAGTGATCCGATAAACCCTGGGTGTGCAGAAGAGCAGACTAAGGAACTGATGAGGAGAGTAACACAAGCTTGTGATGCCAGTATGCCTCGTAAACGTAGCATAAATTCAAGACCTTCAGTGCACTGGTGGAACGATCACATCAGTGTCCTCCGTAAAGAGTGTCATAAGAAGAGAAGAATCTCTCAGCGCGGCTATCAACGGCCCAACTCAGCGGAGCTGATCGCAGAATACAAGAAGGCTCGTCGTGAACTGAATAAAGCCATCAAAGAGAGCAAAAGAAGATGCTGGAAAGAGCTTATATACGAGGTGGATAAAGACGTGTGGGGTAGGCCGTATAAGGTGGTCATGACCCACCTGAAAAAACAACAAATGCCATCACCTACGTGTCCGCAACTCCTGCAGAAAATCGTCACTGCACTGTTTCCACAACAACGCAACTTCAATTACCAGTTGGCTCCAGGCGAACTGGACGACATACCATCTGTCACTGAAGAAAAACTAATGGAGGCCTGTAACCGTGTAGGAAATAATAAAACGCCGGGATTGGACGGAATCCCTAATATAGCCTTGAAGACCATCATAAAGGCAGCACCAACATTATTCTTAGACGTTTACAACGCATGCCTCAAAGAAGGGGCTTTTCCTTGTAAGTGGAAACAGCAACGATTGGTACTGTTACCGAAAGGGAAGAAACCACAAGAAGAGCCGTCATCTTACCGTCCACTATGCATGCTAGATACAGCAGGTAAGATTTTTGAGCGTATAATTCATCAAAGAATAGAAGTAGTTGTAGATCCACTCCTGGCGGACAATCAGTATGGATTCCGGAAAGGACGATCAACCCTGGATGCAATCAATCTGGTTGTTAATACGGCCAAGGAGGCAATTGCAGGAACCAGATGGAAGGGTGGTACGAAGAAGTATTGCCTGGTGGCGACCTTAGACATCAGAAACGCCTTTAATTCCGCCAACTGGTACTGCATTATGCAAGCTCTTCAAGAGAAAAACGTGCCAGGATACCTGCGTAAGATAGTGGCAAGCTATTTTGCAGATCGAGTCTTAAAGTACGACACGAAGGACAGTCCAAGAGAGTATGATATCACCGGAGGCGTTCCACAGGGCTCTGTTCTTGGCCCACTGCTGTGGAATATCATGTATGACGGGCTCCTAAGATTAAAAATCCCGAGGAATGTTAAACTTGTGGCGTATGCGGATGATGTTGCCGTAGTTATCGTCGCTAAACATCTTGATGAGATTAACCATATGTTTGATATCACCATTGAGCAGGTCAACCAGTGGATAGATACAGTGAATCTCCAAGTGGCGAAGCATAAGACAGAGGCAGTGCTTATTACCAGCAGAAAAGTGGTAGAGACCATCAAGCTGAGAGTCCGCGAACAGGAAATCACATCACAACCTTATATCCGATATTTGGGAGTGATGCTTGATGCCCGACTCAACTACAAGCAGCAGGTGGAACATGTCAGTGCCAAAGCGTCAGTAGTGAGGGCCAGTCTCGCACGACTGATGCCTAACATCGGAGGCCCAAAGCAGAGCAGACGACTACTCCTATCATCTGTAGTCACATCAGTGCTCACGTATGGCATATCTATTTAGGCTGATGCACTAGGCTTACAGGAATCATGGAGAAACGCTGGACCAGTATACCGACTGAGTGCCCTACGAGTAGCTAGCGTCTTCCGCACAATATCAGAGGAAGCAGTGTGGGTAATTTCCGGAACTCTACCCCTTAGAGTCCTAGCAGAGGAAAGACGGGCCCTCTACCAACGAAAGAGGTCAACTACACTAAGCGCCGAAGAGCTCAGAACTGAAGAACGGCAGAACAGCATAAGCCGATGGCAGCTCCAGTGGGATGCCGCAGACAAGGGTAGATGGACGCACCGTCTTATACCACGGATCGACGTCTGGCTAAACCGGAATCACGGGGAGGTCAACTATTATCTAACGCAGATGTTGTCGGGACACGGCTGCTTCCGAGCATATCTTCATCGCTTTGAGCACGATGATTCTCCAGAGTGCCCGTCCTGCCCAGGGGTTGCTGAAGATGCGGAGCACGTCTTTTTTGTATGTCCTCGTTTCGATCCACAGCGCGAAGAGTTGGAGAGGATCCTGAACCAGAGAATGCAACCAGATGCATTAGAAGAAGCAATGTTGTCAACAGAAGCTGCCTGGAACGCTACAAACACCTTCGCCACAGAAGTTCTCACAGAGCTGCGTTCCATTGAAAGAAGAAGAGCAAACGACAATAGTTAGAAGAAAGGAAGAAATCACCTTAGCTACCAGATGGAAGAGCAATAGCTAGATCCTCCCCTCACGAAGTAATGCCTAGCGGCGGTTTCCATGAGGATCAGAGGCCAGAGTTAAGAGGAAGTTTTAGTCGGTATTAGCATTGATAAGTCACCAGTCAATGCTCGAGTCCGGCATATCCAGGCAAAACACCTAAGCCTGGAATGCGTAAATGCATTTTCTCACAACCTCTTATAAACACACACACACACACACACACACACACACACACACACACACACACACACACACACACACACACACACACACACACACACACACACACACACACACACACACACACACACACACACACACACACACACACACGCACACGCACACGCACACGCACACACAGACACACACACACACACACAGACAATTGTAATATTTTTTATGATACAAGTAAAAAATTTACCTGTGTTTTAATAAATCTTGAAAATTATGTTTTCCTTGTTTTGACTTTAATTATTATCGACCCCTTGGAACCTTACTGATCGTAGGAAAAAAATCTACAATATCGATTGTTTTTTTTTTTTTTTTTTTTTTTCAGAGGTTGAAAAATCTTCGAAAAGACACCAACTTAAGTTGTTGTGTTGTTGGTAGTGTCAGATTCTTACTGACTAAAAACAATCCTCTGCCTCCCTCTGTTGGACCGGAAACCGCTTTCGCATTACTTCAGTCTAACCCTTATTGCGCCCCTAGGCGCCCGCTCCGTTTATTCGCTGCTCGAGCCTCTTGGTCTTCAGCACCTCTTCCGCGAATTTCATAGTGGCTTCCCACTTCGGCTTGGAGCCGATCATGTGGGAGACCAGGTTCTCGGGGTGCAGGGCTTGTCCTATTGCGTCTGTTGTGGCTCTTCGTTCCTCCATCCATCTGTCGCAGTGGAAGAAGGTGTGTTAGGCGTCGTCGAGTTCGGTCGGGCAGTAGCTGCACATTGGGCTGTCGGCGAGGCCCATTCGGTGTAGGTAGGCGTTAAAGACACCGTGGCCCGTGAGGAGCTGCGTTAGGTAGAAGTTGGTGTCTACATGTTCGCACTTGATCCAAATCTTTATGTTCGGTATGAGTCTAGCCGTCCACCTTCCGGTTACGCTATTTTGCCACCTGAGCTCCCATTCTGCAATGGTCTTCGCACGTTCAATCTTCCTGGCGCCGTCAGCGAGGAGGTCCGCTGTACGCAGTTGATGGAGACTCCATCGCTCCTTGGCCAGGAGGTCGATGAGGGGCGTCTTAGCGATGACCAGAGTCGCCGATTCCGAGACCGTGCGGTATGCACAAGCGACTCGGAGGGCGGCGCGTCTCTGTACAGCAGCCAGTTCGAGCCGGTGGCTTTCGTGCACGATTTGATCTACCCAGATTTCAGCGCCGTACAGGATGATGGAGATTACGGTACTCATCAATAGCCTTCGCTTCGCGTAGCGGGGACCACCGACGTTCTTCATAATCCTCGAGAGCTTGGCAGCGGCGCCGTTAGCTTTGTCCGCTACTCTTTGTATGTGTTCTCCGAAGGTTAGTTTCTCATCGAGCTGGAGTCCGAGATACCTAACCGATCTCTTGGCTTCGACAGTCGCGTCGTCTATGCTCATCGCGAAAGGCTTCTCAAACCATCGTTGTCTCGTGAGGACCACCATCTCGGTCTTGCTGGCTGCTAGCTTGAGCCCATGGTTTCCTAGCCAAGCGCCTATTCGTCTGACCAGGTGTCCAATTTTCTGCCGTGCGTCGTCGGTGCTATCCGCTATGACTATGCCAGCAATGTCATCGGCGTATCCGACTACGTGCGTTTCGCGCATAAAGTTGGTGGCCAGTAGGTCGTCGTATCGTATGTTCCAGAACTCAGGGCCCAGGAATGCTCCCTGCGGGACGCCGGCCGTGACTTCCACCGTTCGGGATCCCTCCGTCGTGTCGTACTCGAGTAAACGATTCCGGAAGTAATCGTCCACTATATCGAAGAGATACTGGTCGATGCTGAAGTCAGCCTTCAGCGCGTCCAGTATATCCACCCACCCCACGGAGTTAAACGCGTTTTGCACGTCAAAGGTGAGAAGGATGCACGCCTTCCGAGTTTGGTAGCTGCCAGCCCAGGCCTTCTTCACGATGGTTATGGCCTGGTCAATCGCAGTGATCGTCGATTTCTTCTTTCGGAAGCCGTGTTGATTGCTCGATAGACCTCCAGCATTGTCTATTGCCACAGTTAGGCGTCCCTTGATCATCTTCTCCAGTAGCTTGCCTGCGACGTCCAGTAGGCAGCGTGGCCTATACGATGATGACGTCGTTGGCGGGCCCTTCCCTTTGTCCAGAAGGACCAGTCGTTGACGCTTTCATCGGCGGCTGAAAGTGCCTGTTGCGAGGCAGGCATTGTACATGGTAAGAAGTACCTCGGGGTACTCCTTGGATATACATTTGATGGCGTTGACAGGGATGCCGTCCGGGCCAGGGGCTCTACCTGGTTTCAAGGACATGGCGGCGTCCTGGAGCTCTGCCGTTGTGAAGGGCGGTCCGCGCGCGGTCGATGAGTTTCCTCTCGATACCCTCCGAGGGTGTTGCGGGAAGAGATCGCCGATGATCCTTTCTATGATGGCTGGCTCCATGGCGGGTATGCGGCGTTGTTTGCCTAGATCCTTTACCGCGATCTGGTAGGCCTTGCCCCAAGGGTCCTCGTCCAGCTCGTCGCATAGGTTCCTCCAGCACTTGCTTTTGCTCTTTTTAATCGCCCGTGTTAGGGCTTTCTTGGCGCTATCGAGTTCGGCGAAGAGAGTGTCCGGTTGGCCAGTCTGTCGCCTGCGGTTGGCCCTGACGGACTTGCGCCGCCGCGCCAGGCACTTTTTCCGAAGCTCACTGATCTCGTCGTTCCACCAGTAGTTTGCACGCCTTCTCTCGCGGGTGCTCCTGGTTGGCATGGAGGCGTCGCAGGCGGCCGAGATGGCAGCCATCGTTTTTTCAACGAGATTCTCTACGCCTCGTCTCGTGGCGGCCGGTTCGTTGGCCTGTTGTTGGACTCGGTTCCTTAAGGAGTTGATGAGCTTCGTCTCGTTCAGTTTCCTATCGTTCCATCGCCGTCGTTCTTCCTCCTGTCTCGTGCGGTTGGTCGGCGAGTTTCCGGTCGAGAACTGGATGTATTGGTGGTCGCTGGAGTTATAGTCCTCCAGGACCCTCCAATCCCATACGGTCGTAGCAGTCTCTGGTGAGGCAAAAGTGACGTCGAGAATCGACTCTCGACAGCCCGGTCTTCTGAAGGTGGAAACGTTACCCTCGTTGAGCGTGGTAAGGTCGAGTCGTGCGGCCATGTCTGCCAACTCGTTCCCTCTGGTGTCGCTCCACTTCATTCCCCACTCTGCTGACTTGGCGTTGAAATCACCAGCCACGATGACTTTACCGCCAATGAGTCGTACGGTGTCTTCCAGATCGGCAAGCTGGCGTCTGAATGTCAGGATGCCTTGATTCGGCGAGAAATAACAGCTTATCAGGGTGAGATCTCGGAACTTGACCCAGGTAAAGCCGTCCCTGCGTCCGCTGCTCATTGGGTGTAGGGTTGGACTGACTACCCATATCGCTGCCGTGTTCGACGTATCAGAGAGCCACGATACTTTCGGTGGGTTCGCGTACTGCTCTGATATGATGCAGATGTCGATGGGGTTTTCGGAGATGAACTGGTGCAGTCACGCCTGCGCGGTCCACCCCCTTCCCAAGTTGCATTGCAAAAAGGTCGTCATCTTTGACCGGAGGATGCTCCTTTAAGCGCACTTCGGTATGTTGCGCACCGTCCTACTCCGGGGATGTGGTCGGTGTCGAGGCCTCGTCCATCAGTTGCTGCGCAGAGTATGCAGTGTGGTGGTCGGCTGCATGCCGCTGCTTTATGATCCGCACAATATCGACTGTAGAGGTATAAGTTTTCACGGATAAGCGCTGGGGAATCAAGGCCCACGGGAAAAACATCTCGACCAATCAACGCTCGGGGAATTATGGTAATCAGGCTTGACACGGAGGGTGGGAGGGGCCTGCCTCCTCCCATCCTTTAAGGAGGAGGGGTGACGGACCAATCACCGCTCGGGAAATTATGCTAATCAGGGGGTGGGAGGGGCCTGCCTCCCCCATCACCCGAGGAGGAGGAGGAGGAGGAGGGAGGTAGGGAGGGGGTAGGGTCTGTCTCCCCAGCTCATGCCTATACTACTGACGAATTTCCGAAGCCTTGTCAAAACAAATAAAATCGATCGATACCTTACGCTCGTTCAATTGGTCAGGTTCCGTTGCTTAAGGTCGTTTAGATCCTCTCGATTGCATTAATTTCGTTTATTTTTAAATATTTGAAATTAAACCTTCGAAATGAAAAGTTTTCGTATTTTTAGACGCTAACTTGCTTATTTTATTTGTTTATTCGATTAAAATAATTTTAGTGCCTCTTTATTAGGGATGCGCTAGTCAAGACATCTATCTGATAGAAGTCTATTGAAAATAGTTTTTATCCAAGATAAATATGGTTAATCATCACGCAGAAACAGATACTTTCACAGTTCTGTAATAATTATGAATTATTGGGATGAGTTATTGTTTTTTTTTTCAATTAATGCTAGTATTCAGTAGGTTCAATAAACTTTAGTTATTTATTTATAAAAGTATTTTAAACACATTTTTATTTAATGAATGCTATCTCTCCTCTTAAGATTTGTGGTAGTTTATAATTGTAATATGACACATTACTCGATTAGAGTTATTGTGACCATATTTTTTATTACCAGAAGCGCCATTAGTAGAAAATATCGTTTGAAGCATAGCCACCGATTTCTCCCGAACAAAGGTAAACAACAACTATAGCTTCAATTATCGCTACAAATTACGATTCACATTTTAAGAGCACAATTCACCATATCCTGGGTCACTGCTACGAGTTTAATGTACATAATATTGTCGAATATAAAATAAATATTTAAGTTAGACACAGATATTTTTTTCGTCCGTTGTAGCTAAATATTCAATTTTACGGTATCCAAATACTGAATGAATACTGAATCGAGGCCATTATTTTGTGATGAATATCAAATTGATCCAATTTATTCGCTTCTAAAATGGATACGGAATCAACTAAGGTGTATTTTTTAATTTTTAGTATGAATACTGAATCCATTAGATTCTGTGTCGATTTCAATAGTGAATAAAAATCCTTCTCGTTACATTATTCACTTAAGAAATGAATAATAAATCCAGCTTGGATCAGAATTAACTTTTTAATGAATAATAAATAGAATGCTCTCTGTTATTTATGAATGAAAAAAGATTCAAATACAAGGACATAAGCTTTCCATGAAGAAATCGTAGCATTCGGAGCTTTACGGAAACAGCTGCATGACTTTTACTTTTGACCGATAACGCAGTCTTTAACATTCCGGATAAATCAGTGAGCCTCATAGATTTCCTACAAAATAGTGCAAAAATAAAAATGTTGACACTACGAGAATTTTTTTTCGTCGTAAGCGACCATGTAGAGAAATTTTGTAATGACGAAATGCTGCAAAGCATATCTAAGTCAGCGGAGCCCAAGACACTGATCGCTAGATCTAAAGTTACAAAACCCGAAACCCAATCCAAATGTCACTAATGCAAATCTTTAGAAACATCTACTGTGGCTAGTAATTTTCAAAAAATGTATGAATCAGCTATAATGGACGAGTTCTATAGAACCATTTTCAGTATCAGCGGGGTATGTTGCATAGTAACTTTCAGTGCTCATTAAAAAGTATGTAAAATATGAGTAACACCTCAAAAATTGATTTGTATGAAATGCCACGAATAATTGCAGGAAAAACTGGTAGACTGGTTTTTCATTCATTCTTTCTTGAATTCTCCAAACCTTCGTGTCGCAGCCCACCTACAGGTCACTAATAGCTCAAAGGGTTGAATGTATGGTCTCATTTTTTTAATTCGATGTTTCGATGCGAAAAATTCATTTTTGCGATTGTTCAAACGTTTGATCGTAATTTTCAAGAAAATGTGAATTATCGTTGTTAAATACCTTTTCATGAATTATACGGTCCATATTTATCGAAGGAAATAATGGATATTTACAACCCAGCTCTTAATGATACTCTCAGTGCACGACCATTTTGTAAAAGAGAGTAAGCTGTTACAAACAAAAAGATAGATTTTCTGCAGGTCCTAATGTTTGAAAATATTTTTTTATTAGAATAGAGAACTTCAGGAAAATTTATAAGTTTTAGAAAAAGTAAATTTGGTTAAATGATCTGAATTTCAGTTTTTGAAAATCGTACGCTCTAGATAATTTGTAATATTTGGTAAGAATTTTAAATGCTAGAAAAAAGTCTAAATTTTGCTGAAAATTAAGGTAGCTGGTAGTGCAGAAGATTTCTTTTTGTCTGTCAAGCTTTTGCTGAAACGGACAACAGTCCCCAATTGTTTCTTAAATAATTCAAGTGTTCAGTCCCATTTCTTCATAAAAATTTAGATGTTTCATTATAAAAGTCCTTTCTATTCGTGCTTGTTAAAACGATTCAAAATAATTTTATAGAAACTGCAAATTATCGTTGCAAAATAATATCTTCTGAGGGAATACTATGCATGTTTACTCAAATAAGGATTTACAAGACAGTTGTAACTTAGTACACGACAGTGTACAACAATTCGCAAAAGCAAGTTAGCTATTATAAAGAAAAAGATTAATGTACAAAAGGTCATATCGAACTATCTTTTCGTATGCCAATCAACTGACTGCAATTCGAATTTGATATGCAGAGTTTACGGCCGTCTACAAAAGCGTGTGAGTTATTCAAAAAGCTACCGATATTTTTAAGAAATAAAATGGAATAAAATTTTTTTTTCTGTTGGAATTTTCAATTTATCGTATTACGCACACGAAATGTGTCGTACAAATTATAAGGCATTGGGTCAGCTATGCTCGGCGCGCTAGTTCCTAGCCGTCTGGTACGGGCATACGCTACGTTTATACATTCCCCCTCTCCGTTCTCTCTGTCTGGCCCGACTACTCGGTCTGCACGTATAGAGTAAGAAATGGTAGGATGGGAAAACGGGTGAAATAAATAATGCGGCCGTTTTAAAAAAACTAGAGACTACTTTAATTATTTTAAAAAAATTTACAAATACAAAAAAATAGGAAAAAGAAAAAAAAATGTCGAGAAATCAAAATCCGATTACTCGGTTCGCGGAGGGGGGAACGGGGGGGGGGGGGGGGGGGCGATAAAAAATGTTATATATAATATGTGCGACTGTTGCATTTCGGTGCAACACCGTTTCCGAAATTTCCTTTAAAAAAACTATTAAAAATTACCGAATCTCAAACCAGGAAGTGGGAGAGCAAATACGCGAAAATATCGAAAACCAGGGCATAAACTATAGGGTAGAGCTGAGACAAAGGTAAGGGCGGGGGGGGGGGGGGGGGGGGGGCAAAAATGACCTAACGGTCGGCTCTTACAATGATGTTACCAAGATGGTCTCAACTATCTTTTAAATTAATTAGGGTGGCAAAAAAGGGGTTTTGGGGGTGAAAAATAACAAGGATTATTTAGCGAGGGTGAAATATAAGGGGGGGGGGGGGGGGGTGAAGTTATAGTCGAAACTTCGTGAAAAGTCCGAAAGACTATTCACGAATATCGAACTATTAAAATGATGTCTGAAAAAAACAAATTGAGGGGCAGGGAAAAATTAATAGAAAAAATCCCAAATTATCTGAAGGACAATTTGGAGTAGGGTGACGGGTATCGTAGGGGGGAGATTGGGGATTTCGGTGCTTCTTTGCACGACTATTGACAGGTGGTGGCAAGATGGCTGATAACGAGGGGACACTCGTTATCGGGTTATTTTATTAATTGCGGGGAGTTTCTGTGGCGAATGGGGGTATTAAGGGCTTTCACGGGGTTGTAAAAAATATCGGGTTCAAAACTTACAACAAATTGGTAATCCAAATCAACGATAAAGCACTCAGCAATAATGAGTTGGGTCGCGATGGCACTTTGACACACTCTATACACGGAGTACGAAAAAGGAATAACAATGGCCAAGAATCCTCAGCCTTCTTCCTCGAATTTATTCCTAATTTCCTAATTTTCTCATTAGCTGATTTGCATACAGAAAAAGACATCTACGCTGCCACGTGCATCAAACGTAACGCGGGGTGGTAGTTCGAAAGGTGAGTGATGGATGGCGGCAGGAGTCCCGTAAATCACCGATCGATAACCTCTCGCTCAACGTCGGCTTGCGAGTGCCGGTTGGCGCGCGATAGAGTTCGGACACGTTTTTCTAGCCTCACTTTTTGGCCACTACTACCGATTTTTCTCAGCCGTTCCAATTGCTTTGCATACAAAATAATTGTTCGATTCTGCATCTCGATTATTCAGTTATACTTGTTCTGTCTTTTGTGTATTAATATTATTGTTTTTCTCGAAAACCCATCTCCTAACCTTCATTGGTAACGGTCTTCGCGTTATGGCGGGCGTTGGGAAGGGTGGGCCCGATGATCCAGGCGGAGGTGGATCGTAGGATTTAGAAAGAAAAGAAGCTGATGATTTCGTAATGGCATCTTCGGATAACGGAATCAGGGCGCAAGTGGATGATCTTCGCAAAGAATCTCTGGGACATTAACGACAGTGCGAAGACGATGAAAATAACCAGACTTCAGGAGACGATTTTGGAAGCGCGGCGAAGCTGACACACCCCTCGAAAAGAAAAAATATTATAATCTACACTAATAAGCTAGATCAACAATTGGATAATCACAGCACTTGTTTACAATTTGCCGACGATTTAGTTATCTTTTCTCGATCTAATTCTTTAAACAACAGCCTCTTTTCGCTTCAATCCAGCTTAAATAATGTCTCAGCTTTTTTAAACAAGAAAGGCCTTACTATCGAACCCTCTGAATCTAAGCCTATTATCTTTTCTCGAAGACATTTCAACCATTTAGACCAATCTGTCACAATCGACTCATCTCAAGTAATAGCTTCACTATCAACAAGATTTCTTGGTATTACTCTCGACCATCAACTCCGTTGGAAATCTCAAATTATTGACCTCATTTCCAAATATAATAAATCGTTCAATATCATCAAATGTCTACGCTGTACTTGGTGGGGAGCAGATCCGTCTTCCCTTTTAATCATTTATAGAGCTTTTATTCGAAGCGTGATTGAATACGGTTCAATGTCCTATCCCTTGTATGATAATCCCTTATTTGGTACGTTAGAAATTATCCAACGTAAAGCTCTACGCTTAGCATTAGGTCTTCGTAATTCAACACCTAATAATGTAGTTTTAGCAGAAGCACGCGAACCAATTCTTCGGTTTCGACTCCAATTTCTTGCGGACAAATTTATGCTGAGAACATTCTCGACCACTTGGCATCCCTTAATCTCTTCTATCATGCCTTTACTTAACCCGCTTAGAGCCAATAACAACAACAATAATAATAACTATCGAGCTCTCCTAAATCTTCCTCTGGTTACGGCTTTTCATAGATACAATCATCACAGGGATAAAATTGCGTCTTCTCCCTTTCCGCCCATTCACCAGCTTCGTCCTTCAGACTCTCCTCCTTCAGCGGCGATCGACATTTCAACAGGTCATGAATTTCAGGACCCGGCGGATAGCAACGCTAACTTCCACGTTGACTCTTTTAACCAATTCGTGGATTGTGCCTCTTTTTTCTACACAGATGCTTCTAAAATATGTGAGGGTCCACACGTGGGCCTAGCCATATTTTCTCCGTCAAATTCCATTTCTCTACAGTACCGTATTTCATTCTTTGCATCAATTTTTTCAGCCGAAGCACTTGCCATCAAATTAACGACAGATATCATTATTGGAAAAAAAATAGCTTGGTCTTTCATTTTTTCCGATTCTCGAAGTTCTCTTCAAGCGACTTCATCACTCTCTACTGCATCGAGTTGCTCCCCAATTCTACTTGACATTTACAAAGGTCTAAAAATTATCAGCGATTTAAATCTAATGATAAAATTAGTCTGGATCCCGGGCCACACAGGCATTGCTGGCAACGAAAGGGCCGATTCGCTTGCAAAATCAGCTATAAGTAATGGCACCCATTATGATCTTCACCTTGCTGCCTCTGAACTTTTCCCTGCAGCTCGACAAAAAATTAGATGTACGTAACGTAAAATGCAAGGAAATCATGAAGGCATCATCTATTTCCAAACGTTCTATGACTCGTCTAAATATCCCTGGTTTGAAAGACATAAGCGCCTAGAAAGAAGAGTTATTACATCTATCTGTAGAATGCGCTCCAATCACTATAATTTACCTGCAATCTTATTTAGAAGAAACATGATAGCTTCCCCGGCTTGTGAATGCGGTTTTGAGTCTTCCGACCTTAACCACATCTTCTGGGCATGTCCTCTATACAATAATCATCGCAGAAATTTGATCCGTTTCTTGATTAAAGCAAAGATTTTTCCCCCATATAATATAGAAAGTCTCCTAGCTAGAACATCAATTGAAATTATATCTACTATTAGATTGTTCACCAATAAATGCAAACTTTATTTATGATTTTAATGGTCTCTTCATAACACCTCGTATTTAACTTTCTTTGTACGCGTGCATAGATGATTACATTTCTCTGTAAGAATAGGTATGAATGCTTATGTATATATTATGCCTACATTATTCGTATATCTACTTTATATTCTATTTGTCTATAGCGCTAGTTCGATATTCTTTTTTCCAGACAAGCTCCTGCAGCGGTGTTACCACTTAGGAGTTCTAGACTTAAGATTCAGATGGGTCTCAATTAATTAGGATTAAGCCGCGTTTTCACGGGAGACGTTCGATCGCCGAGTGATCGCATCGCCTTCTCGTGTTTTTCGCTTCCAGCTGTTCTCCCTTCTCCTTCCTTGCACTCGCCTCGCACCAAATCGCCATAAGGATAAAGGCTGCTCTAGTGCAGTTTTCCGGAGCCAGGCCCGAACCCTAAAAAGAAAAAAAAAAAAAAAAGAAACGACGGCTTGTGATCCTCTTTACGTTGAACGGCTCCGCGATGACGTCATCCGCGCTACAATCCAACTCCGCGACGTTTGTCGTCTCTCTCTCATGCTCAGCACTACTTATTTTGATAAAGGCGGGCGGGAGCAAAAGCATTGTGGTCTGTTGTTGTTTTCGGCAACATTGTGCGCGCTCGGGCAGTGCTTGTAGCAAGATTTCGCTTTCAGCCAAATTTCTCTCTACAATGTATATATATATATATATATATATATATATATATATATATATGTTTATGTGAATACTTATATATATATATATATATATATATAAGTATTCATCTATATACGTATGTATCGTGAACGCAGTCTCTTGACATAAGCAGCGGGCGACGAAAGCTCTTGGAGCGTTGTGAATACATTTCTTTTGATTTATGGCCTTGCCATCCTTGCTCAAGCCAACGATTGTATGTACCTATATCTAATTCTCAATTTTTTTTTGTGTGTTAAATCTATTGATTGTGATATTCTGCTGCGGGTACCGTGAGCTATCATTATTGAATTCGTGTGATTAAAAGCGAAAGGGTTATTTCATGTAAAGTTTATATAATATGTCGTTCTGATTTTGATTATAATCGAATCGTGATTATGAAGAGTGTATTATGTGTATGATTATGTTATGCCACTGAGACTTCGGTCCAATTGATGATGTATTAATAATAACGGTCTTCTGTGGATTATTGTTTGATTCAGCTAAATTCTTATTACAAAGAAACAAATTTATTACAGTACTGTTCGACGTCGTACCAAAGACCCCATTTTATTCGGAGATTCGCACGCTCGCGATCTTTCTGCGCCACTTCGCTAGTATGCTCGGCCCTTGTCGACTATTCCCGATCTACAGCAACCAATTAGGGCATATGACACGCGTCAACGAGTTCTCGCATTTCTCGATGTTCGAATTGCTCGCCGCTATTATATTCGCTCGCACCGATAATAATGTCGTGGCAAAAATTTTCAGTAGGTGAAATACAAGGTACCTGACTTCTGAAAAATATAATAAGAATTCGGGGAACTAATCGGCCTGTCAGCGAATTAAAGAGGAGTAATTCCAATAATAAGATCTGATTATACGGAGTATTTCGAGGCGTGGAAAATCCGATGCTTGTTCTCTTGGCTGCTGTTGAGTGGTGAGGGTACCCTGAGGGAGATCCCTGTAAAAATGATTCCTGGCGCGACAATTATTCGGAGCTCCGCTTTCCTCTCTCGTTCTCTCGGTGTCAACATAAAAAAATATTCAAAACAATTCCTAGAGATTAGTACGATATTAATTTCCTATATAATTTAGCCTGGTGAAATGCCTAAGTAGCGGTCGAAACGCACGGTGCGCACGAGAGACTGCTCGGTCCCTCGGAAAATCTGACTTTTTGGGACGCTCTAAAAAATACGCGTCACAACTGATAACCTGGCAAACGGAGCGCAATCGGAAGATTATTGACGAGTATGTTGACTAAACCTCTACCTTTACGTTTATTGCGTTGTATACGTTTATGCACAATCATCCTCATCGACGGACGGTTTTCAACTGAGATTATTAACTTGCATCGATATTATTTATATTTGTTATCACCCACAGCACCGTATGGTCCAGAATCAACTTTCCCATGAAAAGATGGACTACCTTTAATTTTATCATCCTTCAACTTATTATTATCAGGAGAAGGATACTCTCGGTACTGCTCCCGCGAAAAATTCTGCAAACTTTAGGATGCTGAATTTTTTACCTCTCCGTGATGTTCTATACGGCGAATTGAATCAGGAGGTTGACACAAACCCGCCATTCTGTTGCTGCACTTTCTTAATTCAGCTATTTTACGTGGTTGAGGCAACCTCTTCACATTTATTCGAACTATACCATCGATTTGATTCAGATCCTCTGCACCGTTGTATCAAGCTCTGATAGATTGGCAAGATTTATAGACGCATTTGAGACAACTGCACTGATATTTCAGTTTAAGAACTGATACTTTGAGCGAATGAATCCAGAAATATGATTCAAAGACCGGAGGTTTGTTGCAATGAAATGTTGTGCTTTATGGATTGGCTGCGCTGAGAATGCCTAATAACCTCAAGTTGACTATAAATAATATTACAATTAATTCTTAATTTTCAGATATTACGTAGTAATATTAACGATAATATTTTACTAATATTTAAAAAAAAGGAATCGTCTTCTTGAACGATTTTTCCTAATACTATTCAAGAGGTGATGCACGCGGGATTTGAACCTAATACTTACGGGACCTACCTATTTTCCTAACTACCTACCCGAGCACGCTAACCACTACACCGAACCGACCATGTGGATATCTCATACTATGATTCGAAATTAGTTCATTTTACGATAACAGTATAAGGAATGATATATCGTGATACGAGAGGGTGGTGTATACAGAACCAATATTCTAAGTTCATTCGGCCAAAATCTTCGAATTGAAACTGACCGACCTCATAAAACATCTGTCTGGCACACAAGTGACTTTAACTTAAAACTCGTAAAATCGAAAAAGCGGATTTAATATGCCGGGAGAAAAACAAAAACAGACATAATTTAAATAAAATTAATTCTTTGGGGGTTTTCGAATTCGCTGGTTACGAAATTGATTAAAAAATGTAAAAAAAAAAACGAAATTAGAGATTCAGAATGAAAAATGGGTTTTCAGAGGTTTTTAATGTAGCTAATTCCGAATTTGCGCTTGAAATTGGTAAATTTAAGGTGGCAGATTCAATATAGCGAACAAAAGTACAAAAACTGATTTCATTGGATAAAATTCATTTATTGCAAAAAGCATCTTGGTCCGCCGTATTGATTGCGATATTTTGATTTTATAAAGAATATTTCAATTTCGACGATTACCAATTTGAATTCTTAATTCGTCAATTTAATATTATTGGCTCAATAATGTCGGACAAAAATTACCTATCCTCGATTTTTTATTCTGCATGAAACTAAGTTTCCAGAAGTTTTGGAGGTCGCTGGTTATAAATTTGAACTTAAAACTTATATCATCAAGATGGTGGATAAACAATATTAAAAAAATTAAAATTCAAACAGTTCATTTTACCGACCCACTGCCAGTATTCCAATAATGTGAAAGTAAGGTTATGTTTTGACACCAGCGTATATCCGTGACAGCGAATGCTGCGAGCATTGTCAATTACCTAACGACGATCCAATTGCGATTTGAACCATTATTTGGAAACAGTAGACGTTATCATTTTCGTTTCTACTTACGAGTCACGGGATAAAGTTAGAACTGAGGCACTTATAAGGCAAGCCTAATCAGCGGAATTTCACGGTTTCCTGATCTAACACCTAATATAGCAGCCTTGTATTGCGCCAGACCACGCCCTGATCAGTCCTCCCATAATAGGGCCAGCCGTAGCATCGCCTGATACGAGTCGAGTAAGGCTTTCCATAATAGGGCTAGCCGTAGGACTCCCCGATCGGGGCTTGATCCTGGTGCGGCAAGCCCTGACATATTTCTACCCGGGAGTTCAACTGCACTGATACGTTAGTACAACTAGTAATACTTTTGCGCGAATACATCCTAAAATATGATTCAAACCCCGGAGGTTTGTTTCATCAAAATGTGGTGCTTCATTGAAATGATAAGCTTTTTTGACACAAAGGACTTTTTGTTAAGCAAAGAATTTGTGAGATTAATTTGACAGCCATATGCCGTAAATCGTTACACTTGCAAGATTGAAAGCTCATTTCTTCGTGAAACCCGTCGCCTACGAATGGATATCGTAATTTATCAATGGTTTTTTTGTTGAAAGGATCATACATCCTCATTATTTTACACTCGCAAAAGTCTGCTTTCAACGACTCAAACGAAAGTTCTCAGTTGGTTTAAACAGGAATATAATGCAAGCGCAATGCTCGTGATGTCAATCGAACGTCTGCGTAGTTGTGCCAAAAGATCACAAATTTGGTTCAGTTTAAATATTTTATAAAATTAAACTACACTGCGATTACTTCAGGAGCATATCGAAGTTGTCGTGAACATTACATTATAGTTACTTCGAAGATTTTATTTCTCTGATTGGAATGAAGCTCTAGGTTGCCCTAACCTCGGGCGACCGTTTAATTGAGTACCGGACAAGATTTGCTTGAACCTCACAGTCGATTGATACAGTGTACACTGCGTTTCGCTCAAATCTTTCAGGGCTCACATAAACAATTATTTTGTTGAAGTCCAAACATGTGCAGTAGATGACGCAAAAAAATGTTCGTTTTGGCCCAACGGACTGGCATTTGACTTAACCTCTATTTCATTGAGTCATCGGAATATTTGGCAACCTCCACGCGAGGTTGACAGCATTTTTTGTTTTTTTCTTCCAGTGTAAGATGTTCTGATAATAAGAGAGTTAATATATTTTATTTATTGTTCTCCCATCGTGAGCTATAATACTGCATTGGTGGTGCAGTAGATTTGATGGGATTTTTATTACTAATTTATGATAAGTATAATCCAAGAAGTGAGCCCCAATACTGTATTGGCCCTCAATTTTTTGAATATTTCTATCGGCCACATAATTGTGTTGTTTCCGATATTAAAGCCATATTAACCAACAATCACTCTCTAGACATTGTCATATCACAAGTACATTCGAAACACGATGGGATAATTGTGGCTTGCGATCTTTCGAGGATAGCTATAGGTGTATCGATCGTGTTAAATACGTCTGCTCTCTATAAGCGGTGAGTCTATCTCTGCGCCTATGAGAAAAAACATAAACACGCTCGAGCACTTGTCGCGCTCTTGCCGTCGAGCTGCACGTACATTCACCAATCCCTTCAATACACATCTACAACACACTATTACGATTTTTGGCCTTGCATTTCATCGTACTTCAAAACAGGTGTTGTTGATTCCGTGTATCTGACACTACTACTATCAAACGAAGAAGTATTGCTTTCAAATGGTTTCGAGTTACTCGTCATCACAATAGAAAGGGTTAATCTTGTTAGAAATTATATAATCCATTTAAATTCATGTAATTCTATTAACTTTTATGATTCATAGTATCTGAGAAGTCTTTTTCGAGTCTGCGTTCCCTATAGAAACTACTGGTGATAGCACAACACACGCGATTCTAGAAGTATTTAGTAAGCATACTATTTATTAGTAATTTGAGTACGGTTCTTTTATGTTTCAAGCCAGGATTGAATATAGAATCAAGTTTCATTTTTGAATTCCTGGAGAAAGCGTAACTCACTTGTTCCTATATTTTCTTCACTTTATTCACATCCAAAATCCTCTGAATTATTTTCTCTATTTTTATTTTTCTACCTTTACATCACGGTTACCCCTCAGATTTCAAATTCTCACAACATCTAAGAGACAGATAATACAATTCCGAATGAAATTTATAATCCGATGATGTGACGGAAAAATCCGCGTGTACTTCGCTGAGGATTCTTTTTATTTATCCCTCCCCCCAACTCAGCCGTTCTATCAAGAGTTAACTAAAACGCAGTAATTGAATTTACTTGGCAATGAGCTGTGCATGCTCCGTGCACAGTCGGCAGCTCTTTGCCCGACTCTTAGAATTAAAGAATTTGTATTAAATTCACGATCAAATATTATTGTTATTATTATACATACTCTTTCGTGTGTGATACTAACGATCCGAGAGTGAAAGATAATATAAAATATAATCTCCTTTAAAGGGTAATTGGCCTATCTGTGCTTTATCCAGTCATCATAAAAAATTCCCATCTTCTCAAAGTAATATCACCTTATCCTCAATCTATGATGATAACATTCTAGCCCTTATAACGCGTGGATTACTGAGGTTTTCCCTACATAAAAAATAAGACATCTTTCTCGGATCCAGTACACGAAACCTTAAATCTTGAAAGATCTAACTTCAGGAGTTTCAAAAAACATTTAAAATAAAAAATCACCAGACTCGACTTATTTTATCGATCCTGAGGATTTTTGAAAAAGTTACAATATATTAGGGTGTGTAAAAAAAAAGTAATTTCTTCTAAAATCCTGTGAAAGCGTGTACTTGGATCTTCGAATACACCTCCTGCATGTGTAACTGCCAGTAGAATTTTTTAAAACATTGTTATATCGATATTGACCTTGTACCGAATCGTTAGAGCTATCGCTAGGCCGGTGTATTCCACTGCACCGCGCATCCCACTGATACATCCGACTTGAGGCTTTCCGATTTTAGGCCGTTATGCTAGCGTGCGTGTATGTGCACCTATATGAAATAATAACACCCACGTATGGTCCGGCAACGAGCTCGGATCGGTGGCGGCGTTCTCCCCAGTCGCTGGAGAACAGCCCACCGTTGTATACGTCTAATTTTATATTGAGTAATCTCTACCTGTGGAGTGTATATGTATATATCCATATATGTGTCGGAATGTACCGGGCGATTGGAATGATACAACCAAATTTGTAATGCGATATCGAATAGTTACTTCGTGTTCTGTGTAATATTTATCAGGCGTCCAGCAGCTGGGACGTTTTATAACTCTAAGCGATCAATGCAAGCGGAAGCGACCTCCATAGCATGGGTCTGGCAGCGTGCATGAAAGGAAATCTCTGCAACATTTTGGGACATGTCTAATGGAGCGCTTGGACAATCGAAGCTAGAGAATTCCTCACCACTGGAAAACCAAATCGTTATGATAAAGAAGGGGACACGAGGCGTCCCACACATTGTTAGTATACAGTCTTCTTCGGACATCAAAAGTCCGCTGGATCAGCTAAGTGTATAACTAATGGCTTACGCCGTCTAACGTTTGTTTGTGGATGATAGCGACGCTTGCAGATATGTCCGCCTTGCGATGTTCATCGCGTTTTTGTTGTATCTCGGAAATAATCTGTCTTGCTACTCGAAACGAAATGTATAATGAAATGATAATGAAATGATTATTAAATGATAAAAATGAAATTTATGATGCAATGAAAGTGATATTGTACTGAAACTAAATGCGTAATGAGATGAAATCATTAAGTTGGTAATAATTACTTATGGAGGTTGAGAATGGTGAGTGATAGGAGTATGAAAATTCAATGTATGATTTATATAGGAGTAATATCTGAATTCGTTCGATCGTTCAATTGTGTGTTCCGCTGTGTGTTTTTATTAAGTGATTAGGCGCGATCTCATAATATTGTGAATTTGAACGCTCATAGATTGTAAGGAATAGTCACGCTTGTATATGTTAATTCCCGTTAATTACAAGGCTCTGTTTATGAGTAAAGATATTTGGATATAATATTCATGATCGTTCTTGTGAATGCTAGTTGGCTAGTATTGAATAACCAAGGCTATCTATTATAAATCAAGAGACGCGGTAGCGTTCTCGAGACAAGTACATTTACCTACTTACCAACCGAGAAGACGGAACGCTACACGACGCTCTTTCTGTAGCCAACTTATTTTAGCCACTTTTTCAATAGGTTTTCAAACAATTTGCCCTTAGTACTTGGCGAGTTTGTGAAATATAGTCAATTGTTTGATTATTTTATGTATTGGTGTAATATTAACTCGCCAAGTACTGGAGGCAAATTGTTTTTTCCAATAAAATAATCAAAGTACGTTAAATTTTGTATGTTTCCATGTTTCAATATTTCTGTTTCTCTCAATGCAAGAACTTAAAATTTGTTGTTGTTGTTATTATTGTCAATATTTTATTATTATTTTAATACATTTTACTAAATAATATAAATCCTCCTTATGTAAAAACTTCTCACACGTTAAAATTGAAATAAACGCTTGCATAATTTTTACCGTTAGTTTCAAGAATATACCGAGTACGGCGGTAGTCAACCATCTAAGTGGCGGTCCTAGTAGTCAGAACTTCTACTTGACATGACATGCTGTATATATTTTCAGATTATTTTACAACTTTTTGCACATACAAATCTAGACACTATACTGCTGAATTTTTAAAAAATTACGGTGTACTTTGGAGCAGAATGCCACTCACGTAAATGTACTTGTCTCAATTTTTTTACCCGTAAGGGTTTTTTCGGCGAATACCAATTCTTGAGTACATCACACTCTCGCTCACCGATTCACTGTGTAAAATCGTCAAGTACTGCGGTTTTTTATGATGAAATTTATTTATTATTCACTTATAATTTTTTCTCGATTCTTGTAGTGTACTTTTTTTCTTTTTTAATTGTAACGTGCAGCGCGAAACATTCATAGAATTTTTAAAAATATAGATTAAAATATATATAAGCTTTCATCATTTCCGCGGAAAATATCCATAGAAGTTTTTATCTATAGCGGAAAATATGTATAGATTATTTCAATCAAAGCTGGGAATATCAATAGACTTTCTCAACTATACCGGCAAATATCCATAGAGTTTTTCCCTTTTCTACACCGGGAAAGATTCACAGAGATTTTTTATTTCAGTGCGAATAACAGATTGATCTCAATTTAAAGATTGGTTTTCTGAACATTTGTGTGAATGTTTGCTTAATATTAATATAGTATTTTTTCATGTATAGTGGGAAATATGTATGTGTTGCTCAATAATGTACATGCGTATTTGTTCTTTTTCAATAATAACCGGTATGTTGTTAATTAAAGTTTTGATTAAAAATACACATTAGTTCTATAATTATTTCAAAAGAACAGTAGTGTCAAAATCATGCAACGATGTTTTTTAATTAAAGGTTTCTGAATAAAATTTGTAAACATACGCTACGATAAGCTTGAAATAAATATCATTGTAAAGTGAAAACGCTTTGTGCCGAAATATACACCACGCCGAAACATACTTCGTGCCAAAACTTGTCGCACCGAAAAATCTCAGCACCGTATCCTGTTCTGGCTGCGGAATGCCATTTATCCAAACCAGGTAACCATAGTTGATTCAAAGTAAGAATTAACCGAAGATGAGCTACATGCTATTATTGATCCAAATTGATCAAAACTAGAGCTAAGTACATCTAGTTAACGCAATTCTTTGCACGTACAAATGCAGCTGTGACAATACTAAATTAATAGGGCTAAGCTCAATAGTTTTTGCCGACTGACAAAAAGAACAGTTCATTCAAGCGTCAATCCTTTGAGAAAGCGGATTTGGTTGTAACCCATGAAGCCCTATGGACGTAGCAAGGTGCTCAGTGTCAGGAATATTATAACAAAAAGGGGAATCGCGAGATCCTCCTGACGGTAACTGAGTATACTTTACTCCTCCCACCCCCACTCCCCGTGCATTCTTTTCTCAATCACTTCGGACTCATCTTGTACCAATGGTCTTTCTCTCTCTCTAACTTTTTCTTCATCTTTTTCTTTCAACCAACCCTTATTTACGAGCATAATTTATAATATCTCCGCTACTATTGTATGGTAATACGAAAGGCAAAAAATATGATAATGGTTGCCATAAAAGATATATACGGCGTATACTATACATCTTACCGTAACATATACCCGGTGGCCACAAAAACACGCGTTATGTACAAACCCCCACTTTTATTTTGCCATATCTGACTTTCGAAATTTATCTGATGTTTTTCGGTGTTCCGAACTTCATATCGTGAGTTAAGAAATTTACACACCTTCAAATATATGTAAAAAACGTGGGCTTTCGGACAGCTTAGGGAATACGGAGATCCAATAGAATATAATCATGTAGTTGGGTAGAGGGACGTAACCAGAATACCCTTCCATTTTCACGAGGGAAATGCATCAGGGCTTCGTAGGGCACAGATCTATAACCGATATTGAGTGGCAAAGGTTAAAACTTATTGAAGTTGCGTTCGTATATCGAGGGTGGAAGTTCAGTGGGTACAAAACAGTAGGCCTACAACTACTGCACACTCTCATGTGCAAGGGTAAAAGGAGTTACGTGACAGCTGCTGTTCGTAACTTATATACACTGTTGTTAAGCGTGGGTGCACCCAGTAGCGAATTCTCTACGGCAGTGGATCAAATGAACTAGGGCTTTATCTTTCAATTATTACCAATAAGTGTATACAGGAGCTTATTAAAGAGGAACTGTTTTATGATACATTTGCTGATCTTGATGACGGTGTTACAGGAGATACGTACTTACATTTTTATATAAATCGGGCAGCGATGATTATTTTCATTACCAAATTCAAGACGCTCGAGGGATTAAGATGATTTGACTTTTTTTTTCTATTTTCATGGACAATATACATTGAGATGACCGAAAAACATATTAGAAGGGAAACAAAAGCGAACTTATCTAGTAAGAACAATGTCAATTTTGTTGTTGTATTTCTGTGATTAATCGACTCCGTCAGCCCGCTAGGCTCGGGAAGTAGACTGAAAGAAAGCGATAATCGATTTCTCAGATCTCCCATCTGGGGTGTCCTGGTAGCTGTATATTTATTATAGATTGTCCTCTCCTCAGGAAGATACACACTGATTCATGAGTGAAATTCGCCAAAGTAAGGGCTAAGCCGACGCTGAGAACCTCTGCCCATTAAAGGCTGAGCGGTGCGACGAAACTTTGGCGATAAATTCCACCCCGTGAATGCGCGATGAAAAAGAAAAGAAGAACAGTTGAACGAATGTGGGGCTGGGAACAGTTAAGAAGAAGGGGTACCGAGGGTCGAGGGGCCATGATCTAAACAGGTCAGAGGAGTGTGAGGATGTAGAAGAAGATAGAGAAATGGGGAAGCGGTGGGGTAGAAGTAGAAAGATATCTCAATTGATATATGCCGAATAAGATTCAAAGTTCATGCTCTCGCTAAGGCGTCCTCGCTCTATTTCCTTCCTTGTACACGAAAACACGTTCGTAGTGATACATAATGCATCTTCCTTCATTTTGTTTCGTCAGTATTAGATATAAATATTTATATGGTTAGGATAAGACATTGATTTTGATAGTCCACAAGCTTGTATATTACAGGTGTAGTATTTTGTACTTTACTTATCATAAAAAATTCTGTACTCCAATTTGGTGTATAACATTTCTCGAAAACATGTTTGTACTTGCTGATACGCACTTTATCATTAATTTTAAACTTGATTTTTCGTGTTGGATTAACTCGGTAGTTATGTTCATATCCATTGCGCAGAATTTTTTTTTCATTTTGCTCTGTGACATTCTTTGGTTTCGTCTTAATTGTGCGATGCTTACGGTCATTGTAAGCTGATATCAATTCACTTAATATATCGATCCACTTGTAAGTACCTCTCAAACTAAACTTTCTCCACATTGTACTTTTTAGTGTTCGATTAAAACGTTCACGAATTGATGCTTTTAAGTTACTGTACGTTGAGTATAGTTTTACATCATGTCGTTGCAAGAGAGATTTAAATTCATGGTTATGAAATTCTTTACCACGATCAACGTGCAATTTTTTCGGTATTTGACCTTCCGCAAGTATAGTTTTCATTGCATCCGTGGTATCTTTACCAGTTTTGCTCTTTATTGGTACAGCCCAAGCGTACTTTGAAAAAATATCAACAACCGTCAGTAAGTATCTATAACCACTATTATATTGCGCATACGCTGACATGTCTACAAGGTCAGCTTGCCAAGTCTCATCCATTCCACGAATAATCACACGACGACCTGGATAATTTTTTCTCGAAGGTCTGTGGAGTTCTTCAACCAGTGTTGCCATCTTGTCATGCATTTTCAAGTTTTATCAAACGATCTTCCAAAATAGCGATGTCTTGAGTATTACGCAATGTCAATGCCTTTCTAGTTTGACTGTCCGTCTCGAGTTGTTTCAATTGCTTGTTCACGGTTGTCTCAAGACCTTGAATTATCGTCTTGCTGTTATCTTTGTTGACAGTAGATTTTTCTAATGTACTCAGTCTATCATCTAGCTGAGTAATGATGTTTGCATTTCGAATTATCAGCTCTTGTACTGTCTCAAAATCAATACGTCGCTTCTTTAGTTGATGCTTGAACTCAGATTGTAGAGATTCGATCATTATACCATGATCATCTACATCATTCCGCAAAGAAGTCGTGACATGATATACAAGACGAATTTCTTGTTGCACTATATTTTGCGTTGTTTGCACAGTGACAGCATCGTTTTGCTCTTTAGGCTCAGCAACATTACATAATCTTCTATGATCAATATCATATTGACCATCAGCTGTAAATTTAAATCCAGTTCCTGGAGGTCCTCAGCTGCCGCTGCCAACACTCCTAATTCTAAGATTGCTTCTCAATTGACGGCCGAACACGTCAACGCTCATTTTGAGTGTTCGAATGAGACTGAGCTCCAAGAGTAGCTCACGACCATTAATAAATGATTTTGGATTCACGTAGTTCTTCAATAATAGATATAATTTCATTGGAATGACTTGAGTTTCCAGCCGTTTGCGAGGCAAGCAGCAATCGTAGTCGATCCACTAATTCATTCGGATCGTCCCAATAAACATCATTTATTTTCGTTTCCTTTCTAGCAATCATATGATGCGGTAGACCTTTGCCTACTGCTTGTGACTGTCCCTCTGTTGTCTTCCTTTGTGATTTTCTTGTTGGTGAATCAATCATTGTAGCAATTATATTTTCAAATTTAGCACTTTTGTCTACACGAATGTCATTGTCATTGCTGTAATGTTTCCGATATGTGTTTGTCGAGTTAAGAATTTCACGATAATGCTCCATGTCATTTCAACTCACGAGGGATTCATTTGGAACTTTTTTAAACAGAAGTTCAAGTGAAC
Source organism: Tromatobia lineatoria (assembly GCA_949699805.1). Taxonomy (NCBI): domain Eukaryota; kingdom Metazoa; phylum Arthropoda; class Insecta; order Hymenoptera; family Ichneumonidae; genus Tromatobia; species Tromatobia lineatoria. The sequence goes on from OX453040.1 coordinate 13,960,577, forward strand.
CTCTACTTAAATGAGAATTCTCATCACCAATATGAATTGTATTATCATTGAATGTTATTGGTGGATTACCAATCATTAAACGATTTCCCTGAAGCTTGCGTACGCCATATGAAGTATCGAGGTTTTTGTATTGTTTTATATGAAACATTTTAAGATACTGTTCGGGTAGATAGTTAGAAATTGGAACCGAATCTTCTTCCAGAGTACTATCTAGCTCTTCTTCAGTTGAATCTCCACGAGCTGTTGCGGAGGAACGGCCAAAGCTATGATCGAATTGATCTGTATAACAATTATTATCACCATTATCCTTTTTTATTTTTCTACTTTTTCTTCTTTCCATTTGATTGGTAATTCTCGTTTCATTGAATGATCCACAAGCTTTTCCAGTGGAGTTACCACAGGCTTGAAAACTTCACTCATCGCTTTCTCTGTCGTCATTTTGCCTAGTTTTAACATTTTCCGTTTTCGTCGAATCGCATCGCTTGCATTTGCGATTTTGCGTAACACATCTTCTCCCTTGCTGGACTGTATACTTTGCATGTTGACACCTTTGAGTTTGAATCTCAACTGCTTTCATCTCGATGTTGATTCTAAATTTATAAAACAATCAAATCCTTTTCTATACCTACGCTCGTGCAATTCACTATCTTTATCGATGACAACAAAGCCATATTTATTATTATTGGAATAATAATAAATATTATTATTAGAATAATAATAAATGAGCTGGAGCAAGTAAAACATACATCTTTGAACTGGAAATATGACATATCAGGGTTTACAGGATCATGATAAATATGCTTCAAATTCATTTCATCTTGCCGAAAAAGTATCAATAGATTGGTATTATCACGCACGAGGTGTTCGGGGATGCGCGCATATGTCTAACAAAGACAAAAACAATTAACGTTTCGATGTCGTCCCATGCAAAAGAATGCTCTGATATTATCTTGTTTTTCACACGCCACATCATCAAAAATCATGATGGAGTTCGTATGTGCGTGTTTCGGTTGAATAACTTCTTTATGGTCGTTAAAAGGAAAATAGCCTATACCTCGCACAGTTTAGAGTAGTTGTTTTAAGAATTGATACTTTGGTTGATTCAATGATTTTGAGTAAACGTAGATATTTTCAAATCTCAGGTCATGCGGATGGGTTATGAGAGCAAAAAGTGCGTTTGTCTTTCCACAATTGGATGGACCACAAATAATTGCACGCACGCTGTTCGGTAATAGTTCTCCATGACGTTTTCCGCCCTTTTGAACATTTCGTTGCACCAGCTCATCGAAATTTAGCACTGGTAGCTTTGTTGGCTGTTCTTTGAACCTCATCTTCATCACAAGCATTTACTTCGAGTGTGTCTTGAACCTCGACTTGATTGTGACTAAACAAATAAGTATAAACATACAGCTTATAGAGGTTTGTTCCTTAGTTAAGAGTTACCCTCTATGCTGTGCACAACTGGCGGGAACGTCGACTATAAAAAAGCACGAAGATTCACAGAATTCAGCTTCCCAAAGTTTGAAGAATTTTTCGCAGGAGCAGCACCGACAGTATCCTCCTCCCAATGATGATAAGTTGAAGGATGATAAAATTAAAGGTAGTACATCTTTTCATGGGAAAGTTGATTCTGGACAATACGGTGCTGTGGGTGATAACAAATATAAGTAATATCGATGCAAGTTATTAATCTCAGTTGAAAACCGTCCTTCGATGAGAATGATTGTGCATAAACGTATGCAACACAATAAACGTAAAGATAGAAGCTTAGTCAACACACTCATCAATAATTTTCCGATTAAGATCCATTTTTCAGGTTATCAGTACTGCGGTCCCGGTACAGAGTTGGTGAAACGTCTTGCTCGCGGTGATCCAGGCATCAATCCACTTGACGCAGCTTGCAAGGAGCACGATATCGCCTACTCGAAGACCCGAGAGAATCCGGAAGCGCGGAATCTCGCTGACCAGGTGCTTGCTGGGCAAGCGTGAAAGCGCGATCTCGCTAAAGACGCTAACCTCTCAGAAAAAGCCGCTGCCTGGGGTGTGGCCAATATAATGAAGGCTAAAACAAAATTTGGGATGGGGGTGGGAAAAACGAAAAATCAAAGTGCAGCAACACTGAGAAATATCATTGGTGCTGCTAAAAAATCAATGACATCGAACGTTGATTCTCGTAAGGTTATCAAGTCCGCTCTAAGAGGGGCGCGTGATGCTGTGAGAAAGGCTGCAGGGAAATGGAAAGTTAAATTAGGACGCGTTTTGCCAGTACCCACGAAAATTGGAGGCATCTTACCATTTCTCATACCGATCTTTGCTGGTCCGAGCGCGACCGGTGCTCTAGCCAGTGGTACTGCTGGTATAGCAAAAGCGGTAAACAATGCAAGCGCTGCAAAGCGTCAGCTAGAGGAAAGTAAGCGCCATAATGAAAAAAATGGAAGCTATCACTTTGGGTAAAGGTCTTTACCTAAAACCCTACAAAAAGGGGATGGGTTTGTATCTTAAACCACCAAAAACGCATGAAGCTACCACACCGAGCACTCACTGATGTTGATCTAATAAAGTATGCTAGAATCATTAAGATTCCATACTTTCGGGCTGTTTACATGAGAAACGAATTGCCTCAAAATGGTCCATGAAAGAGAGAAGCAGCTATTGTAAATCTCGATGATAAAGATGGTCCTGGAACACATTGGGTTCCATATAAGAAGAAAAATGATGAAGTCATTTATTTCGACAATTTTGGCAACCTTCAACCACCAGAAGATTTAATAGATTATTTCGGTGCTGGTAGCACTGTAAAATATAATCATGAAAAATATCAGGATTATGATACAATCGTATGTGGACACCTATGTCTCAAATTTCTCAATGGATATCTATGAATAGTAACTTATCACACTTTAAGCTTGAGTTAAACATCAACTATCATGGGTGATTCGTTGACGTTGACCATCTCTGGGACGAGCTCTATACTCGAGGCTCACTTTTTCCCTCCTATTGAACTATCACCATCGAAAAACTACGCTCTCGGACTCGTTGAATTGTTAACCTTCAATTCGATTGCGAACATCGACATAGAAAATAACAAGTTTTTTATAGGCGAAGAAGTTATTACTATACCTACAGGTAGTTATGAAATTGAAGATATCCAAAGCTACTTACAAAGTGCACTATCCAACAAGAATATATCAATCAACCTAAGACCAAACAACAATACTCTATGCAGCAAAATCCAGTGTGATCAAGATATAAACTTTATGCATAATGAATCGATTGATAGACTGTTGGGCTTCACTCCACGCATTCTCAAAGCTAATGTGATGCACAGTTCCGATTAACCTGTAGTTATTCTCAAAGTCAACGCTCTCCGAGTTAATTGTAATATTACAACCGGAGCATATATCAACGAGCAGCCAGTACACGTCATACACGAATTTTTTCCAATCGTTCCACCAGGATATAAGATTACTGAAGCGCCATTACACGTCATTTACTTACCGATCGTTGTGCAGTCAATAGATCATCTCCAATTAAAACTTGTGGATCAAGACGGGGAGTTGGTGAATTTTCGAGGAGAAATTATAACTATACGATTGCATGTGAAACCGTCGTAATGGGTATTGTGTTTCATACAAAAGTTGGGAAAAGCTATAAGAGTGAATCACTATGCCAAAAACAAATCAGTCATCGAGTATCACTCTGGAAGCTAAGACATCAAAACGTTTAGTTCTTGAAGAATGTAGGTCTGAAAATCAGACCACTAAGCCGTGGGCGAAGGAGCGGAGGAATATAAAAATTCTGGTTGTCTGTATTGGCTGTTTCATACCATGGAAAAAATGTTGGGTATACAAAAACCAATTGTGTTTGATGAGTATCTCACATTACGAGACTCATGCACACCAACCCTTCGCATCAGCAACTTTCAATAACAACGATGAAATTCGAATTTCCGTTCAACATCAAGATTTGTGTTTGCTGCTAAGTGAGAGTTCATTGCACGTGCATGGAAGATTGATGAAAAGCGATGGAACTGCAGGTCAATACACAAAATTAGTCAGCAATGCTATCTGTTACTTGTTTAAAGAAATTCGATATGAGCTGAATGCTATCGAAATTGATCGAAAGAAAAATCTTGGTATCACAACGCTCATGAAGAATTATGTATCTCAGAGCCCAGGTCAAATATCTTCGATGGGAAATGCTGATTGGCCCATTATACATATTCAGAACTTATATTTTTGAAAAATTTGTTTTCCATACGCACATTTTTTTGTCACAATTAATCCAACTATCTTGAACGACACAGGGACATTCCATGAATGTCTCAGTTGTATAAGTAGGAACAGCTATGTCTTTGGCAATAGGCCAGTACCAAGGGAACTGAACGATTCTTTTATTTACTATGTTCTGTGAATCATTGCGTGGAGCAACATAACCAAGTTCTCGTTTATAAATTCACCTTTCTAGTTCACCGCTTTTAATACCAGCAGCACGAGATGCAGCCCACTCTTCCTGTGAACCATAAAAATGCGTCTTAAAAAATAATCTTCATACTGGAACCATTTGTTTTCTAGGTCTTCCCATTCCGTGAACTCGTGGGAATTTTTTGTATCGTGAACTTGAGCCCACTGCCGCCAAACATTGCTCCAACAAGTCTGATGATATGATGATGATATCTGTGATAAAACATATTTATAAAAAATAAAAATTAACACATTGTGTTGATATTTTTTCGATGTTTATTATACAGTATATCCCCATGGGACAGTTTCAATCTTATTAGTACAGATGATCCTTTTATTATCATTCCAAATTAAAGCTAATTTGTTCTGTTTGACAGTTTCAACTTTGTGCTTTTTACTGCGAATCAAATGTTGATTTTTTTCTTACATTTCTATTATACAACAAACATCGTTCATAATAATCAAATGTTATTTTTCTCAATGCTGATGATTTCACACCTTTTGCTCGCTTTTCCACACTACTTTGAATTTTATAACAATACATTTTCGCCCTCAGGCCGACGAATTGTTGCATAATTTGACCTTTATTCTCATTCTTCATCAAGCCGAGAACCATCTTATTTGCTAAAGGCATACCGTAAATATTATCAGGAGCGTAGTTAGAAGTATCAAACCTGTCTATATCACGTTTCATTATCTCATATATGTCCGGAACTGTAATATGATAGAGCAGACTGTCGGTGTCCGTGTACATCAATTTAACTCGATCACCGAGTGAACCCTTCATATAATTGTAGTGAAAATCATAAATGTATGTTTTCGCAATTTCGAGAGTACAACACCCTACGTATATCGGTTTGTTGAACTTTATTTTCGTACGATTTATCTCGATTATGGTCATGTTTTCTTCAAATATGACACAACTATGGAAATTTGGTTTGGCGATAAGAACTCGAGCTGCGCACCGCCCATTCCACTTTGTAATAAGCTTAACGTCGCGATATTTTCTCACATTTTTTATCGTTTTAGCAACAACTGCGTTATTCATTAGCTTGTAAAAGTTTTCCTCAAACTCATTGATCGATTTTTGTCGCAGTTCGGTATTCAAATCAATATATGCCTTAAGCTATGCTGATTGTGTAAACTTTAATACTCTATGTAATTTTGTCAGTCTCATGCCAAGACCTTAACACTGTTTCAAGTTTCTATAATGAATTATGTATCTCTCTTTTCGGAATAGTGTGGTCATTAATTTTGGCTTATCAGAACCAGGCGGAACAAACGGCTCCGGGCACAATGGTAGATCTTTGTGAAGTTTGTGAATTTCTTTAGGATATTCTAGATCAACCTCAAAAATATATCACGTGAGAGAATCATCAGGAATATTACAAATATCTAAGTCTCTGCAATGAGTCTCCCATTAGAAGGAGTCATTTGGGAAATACTGACTCATAGCTGCACCGTACAAATTATTTACATCATAATACATGAGATATGACTCGTCTTTACTCGGGTTATAATCTTCTCTCATATACCGATTAGTTGCTTTAGCATATCGGTTCGAGCATTGAGCGAGTCCACCCCGGATACCCCGTTGTATAAACATTATCATATCTATGTCATCCAGAAGCTCAAGTTCGACGCCTGTATACTTTAGCATCGCGTCAAAACCAAGTCCTAGAGTACCGTAATAGTGCAGAGGATCCAACTTATATGTGGTCAAACAATTTCGTCGGAAATTTTCAAATATATCAGCCAAAAGGAGTATGTCCGTTTTTAGGTACAACCGGAATAATCACCTAGCGTTTAGATCTAGAACGCTTGCCAAACGTTGCACGCATGTGAATATTAAGACTCTGAAATATCTTCGTTATACAATTGTGAGTAAAATTTTTCTATTGAAGGTAATTGAGTCTCCTGAAGTTTGTCCCAACTATCCACATAATCATACGGGAAAACACCTTTTCGTGTTAGTAACTCAAATTCCTCGGAGCTATTGCAGTATCGTCGTGTAATTTTTTTTTTTTCATCGTTGTGGAGATAAAAAAAAAGTTTATCAAGACCGCTCATCATTAAGCGAAACGAATCGATAAATCTAAAACCGATGTTTGTACCCTTAAGACTTTTTGTAAAAGAGATGTATTTTTCCTTGTTTATCGTTAGAAGACTTATCGCACCATCAGAAATTGCCAATTCTATGATGAAAAAATGTGCATCATATCCCGATAAGTTATGAAAGATCACAGGTATAATGTGTGAATCTGTATAATTCAGATTGCAACCGTTATGCGCTGCACCGTGATACTTTCCAGTGAGGTGACAGTGATCACGATTTTTTAAATCTTCCGAGCCGAACGGTTTTTCACAAATATGACAGATTTGCGTTGAATAAAATTCGCGTGATTCTTGTTCGTTTAGTGGATTCAGTGGTACGATTGAATTTGAGGTGACACTTAACGATTCTGTCTATACTTTTGATTCATTGACAAGCCATTCAACACAGTCAGCGCCACGATATGTTTTGTAAGTAGACATTGAGTCATCGAAGGAACAGTGAAGATATACGCAACACTGTGTGGCGTGTGCTTTCGATATACAATCATTTGTTCATTTTTTTTTCATTTCTTTTCCATGCTCGTCTTTCACTGGTTCTAAGAGGCTTTCAATGTCGGCGTAGATAGCGAACGGAACGCTTTCTTTATGTTTGTAATTTTTTTATTTTAAATCCTTATCACAAGTTTTGGGTAGAATCACTTTGCAATAATTTATGGTCTCACAATAAGCCCTATGTTTAAGCAACAAAGTTTTTGTGGTAAAATAAGATAAGCACCTATCGCAAATCCAGATTGCTCGCTTATGTTTGGTGATTTGCGATTTCACTAATCTAGATAAATGTTTGATCCAAGCAAAGTGATATATTCGATCGTACTCATCATCCTCATCGTCTAAGACATTTTCCGCTTCTAGTGCAAGAAGATAAATTGTAGGCTTATCAGATTTTTTTTCATGACTAAGATAGATCGGAACGATATCACTACATCCTTCGATACCATACACATTGATTGTCAAATTATTTTGTTTTTCGAACATTGAAATATCTTTTAAACTTATGGAGAAATCTATTCCTTCACACTTAAGCACAGATCGAAAGTATGGATACGAACTTGTGCGATTTGCGTTATCTTTCACCGGATAAAGAGCTGCCGTCACGGACCATGGAAGGCAGTAAGGATCGTTGCTTCTAATGTTGACTCCGGCTTTCTTGAGTTGTATTCTGTCAGGTATCTTGATGTAAGTTGAGAAGCCTCCGCGTAGTGGCACGTATTTGTTGATATTCACAGTCAAATTGATAATCTCCACCATGGACCAGCCCGAATCCTTTTCTTGAAAATCTTGAACTTTGATCAACAATTTCTCATAAATGGGTTCATTGAACCATTGGTTAAAGTCAGGTGATCGAAGGATAACCGCGTTTTCTGTATTGAAATGTTTGATGTCCTTGATAAGTTCATCGTTTTCCGTAATGCTAAATTTACCGTAGAATACCACGTTGATTTTAAAACCAGACTCGGCTTGCAACATTTTTCTTAATCTGGAAAACAATAGTTTCCTTGAATCGTTCAGAAACTGATCAAGATCCTTGTGCCGAAGATTCACGATTACTCCAGTTCGTATCCTTGCTGCAATCGCCGTATCTAAATCTTCCCATCGTACTGCTTCACTACGTTTTGCAATTTCACCACCACTTTTTTGTAATTCTTTGAATTTTATCACCAAGCATCTCAAAAACCCAATCGTTTTTAGAAATCTGTTCTTCTCACCTACCGACTCAGCTGTTCTTAACATTTTCGTGAGAAGTCGGGTATTGCGATTTACAATTGTTATCCAATGTCGAATTTCACTAGGTGACGATTTGTTCTTCAAGATCTTGTATGCTCCTTCCACAAGATGCATAAGTTTATTACACTTTCTATTGTCCATTGCGACCGACGGTGGTACGAATAAACGCTCGAGTGTGATAAATAAATGATGTCCCCATCGACCCACACGCTCATTTATACGGAAAACGATTTTCTATCCTTTTCTAACAGACCGATACGATTTTCTGTCCTTTTCTGAGAGACCAAGATGATTTTCTATCCTTTTTTCCTGAGAGACTGAGATGCTCACACTGCAATTCTCATTTCTTCTTCTTTTATTAGCTTGAGGAATTAAGCATTGAGATACACATCGCGTCGCATCGCATCGAGGGACTACGCATTGAACGGTGGTATTATGTTACATATTTATAAAGTGTGCATCGATTTGTTGAGATGATCTTCTCTCTTTCAATGTTTATATTGGAAGTCTTGCGAGCGTCTGAGCTGAACCAAGGGGTTCTAGAGTTGGAGTCATTGTCAATCGAACTGTGCAATCCAACGTTTCACTGCTCTCTGTGCAATCTTTTCTGCAAATTCTTCTTACTTCAAATTTTTTCGGTATTGTTTTGCGAAAAGTGGTCTCGAGGTGGTCTCAGAGTGGTGTCGGAGTGGTCTGTGTGTGTGTTTCGCTGTGAAATATTGTTTTTCCAGTGTTTTCTCTCACGTAACCGATTTTTATTTTCATTTCAATAATAAATAATAAAAATGGTGGTATTTGATATTCTACAAAAAGAGGAGGACAATGCTCCATTGCGGAGGCTAATACATTAGCAAATTGATGATGATGATAATGATGATGAGCAAGTGGAGAACGAGGAAGAACCGGAGGAGGAGAATATACCTCAGCAAGCCCCATCAGGAAGACCGGACATTCCACAAGAAGAGGAGGACATTGCTCCAGTGCGAGGGCTGATAAATCATCAAATTAATGATGATGATGAACGAGTTGAGAACGAGGAAGAACCAGAGGAGGATATACCTCAGCAAGACTCATCAAGAAGACCGGACCATCGCAATCTGGTACAACCTTCACGGTTTTCAGCACCACCACCACGCCCATCATCTTATCCATCACCGGAATTATATCAACAACAACAACAACAATAACAACAACAACAGCCTCATCATTATTATCAACATCTGCGAATACCAAATGTGTGACGACTTCAGAACGCTCGATTCCACGACCGGCATTTATGGAATGTACCATACATCTCGCGGTCTCAAAATCACGTCCCGCTTGACGGTTCACAAGGTTTTCATCACGAACCACCACCACATCAACGTGCGCAGTCAATGGCTCAATGTAATTTTTTAAACTAATTGTTTAACTTTTCATGGATATTTTTCTAGCAATCTACGTTTACAGTTAAATTGAAGTGGATTATATAAATTTCATATGATTCAATTTTCAGACAATCTGCCGGTCAATTTCATCCACCGTCAACAATCGCAACAGTTTCACCCGCCGCCACCACAGCAAGGTGCTCAACGACAAGAACAGCTTCCACAAGTGCTTCCGCAGCATTATCAACGTGCTGCACGAGCTCTACCACATCTGCAGCAGCAGCAGTCTCTACTACAGCAGCAGCAACAGCAGCAACGTGCTCAACAACAGCAGCAGGAGCAGCCGCAGCCTAACGGTGAGTGTTTTATTATCAACATTATATTCAACCTGTTTATGTGTCTCACTAATCTTGGAGGATAATATTCGATTATTTTTTGTTTTAGTATCAATCGAATTAGTATTAAATAGATTAAATAAACGACGTCATGGAGATATTGGCAAACATGATCAACACCGTTGATTGAGAGAATCTGATTCACCGGATGGTGTTGTGCATCGGTGATATTGTCACCGAATCCCACTGGGAAAACGGCATTCTACATTTTACAAGAATTTGAGCAACTCGTTCCTTATGTATTTCATACAAACTTTGTATTGAATAATAATCATAATAATAATAATAATAATAGAAATAAAAACATCATGAAATATTGAGTGAAATAAAAATATCGTGTTGTTGTTGTTTGTTTATTTGAGGTACAAATTTTACAGCTCAATAAATTCGACGCGATTGTATATCCCACCGAAATAACGTAAAGCCAATCCATGGTTATTGCAACGTTGCAGCATTTTTTCAAAAAGATCGACGTCATCAATGAGAATTTGACTCGTCCTCGCTGGTAGACAGACTGTAAAATCTTTCTCAAGGTCTGCTACAACTTGCTTTCCATACTTGGTGTTGACGAATCGCAGATTGGTAATTTCGTACGTTTTCTGCATGGCCAATTCAGAAAGGCGCTTAGGTGGAAGGAAATTTTGTAGACGGTTGACTTCATCGAGCTTGGTAAGATCCATGTTGTTATCACGTTTGATTTCTCCGAGTTCTTATTTACCACTGTCAGAGTTTATTTTCAAAATTATGGTTATACTATAAGAATGATTATTTTCAATATATATATACATATAATGTTGATACGTACCTGAGAACCACACGCACTTGTTCTTGGTGTCACTCTTGAACTCATTGAATTGATAGTATCGAGTAATACACTTAATTGAGGAATGGTGTGGTGCATTTCCTGCACGTGAATTTATGCACCGTGATGCTTTATCTCGGTCATATCTGTTGCATCACATAACGCAGATTCCTCTGCAAATCCCCTCTTATCCCCAGGATGCAAAGATGGTCGATGATCCACCTAACGTTGAAAATCTTTATTCACTTGACCCTCAATTCCCACAATCTTTAACGAAAAGTGGAGTGGAGTGGAGTGGAGTGGAGTGGAGTGGAGTGGAGTGGAGTGGAGTGGAGTGGAGTGTCAGTCGGTCGGTCGCTCGGTCGCTCGGTCGCTCGGTCGGTCGGTCGGTCGCTCGGTGAGTCAGTGAGTCAGTTAGTTAGTGAGTTATTAAGTTAGTGAGTTATTAAGTTAGTGAGTTAGTGAGTCAGTGAGTCAGTGAGTTAGTGAGTTTGTGAGTTTGTGAGTTTGTGAGTTTGTGAGTTTATGAGTTTGTGAGTTTGTGAGTTTGTGAGTTTGTGAGTTTGTGAGTTTGTGAGTTTGTGAGTTTGTGAGTTTGTGAGTTTGTGAGTTTGTAAGTGATTGATTGATTGATTGATTGATTGATTGATTGATTGATTGATTGATTGATTGATTGATCGATTGGTCGATTGATTGATTGATCGATTGATCGATTGATCGATTGATCGATTGATCGATTGATCGATTGATCGATTGATCGATTGATCGATTGATCGATTGATCGATTGATCGATTGATCGATTGATCGATTGATCGATTGATCGATTGATCGATCGATTGATTGATTGATTGATTGATAACTTTTTATTAGCCTCTACGGCTAGTGTTATACAATCGATCTTTAACATTTCGTTTTTGGGTGTGTGACGTGCCCTGCGCGCTACTACTATATCTACATACAGTAGATACAGTAGTTTTACTTTACAGACCTACGCTTCATACACACACTTCGAACATACTAGAAAACGCTATTGCACGGTTTGCAAATTAACCAATTTATGAATCTGTCAATAAATAAATAAATAATTCCATAAATAAATGAATAATTACATCAATGAACAAACGATAACATTAACGAATAGATAATCACATGAATCTATACGTACATTAATAAATTAACAAATTTAACAATTCACAAACAGTTTCGCGCGGTCTAGCCTTGTCTAGCTCTAGGTCTAGCTTAATTCGCTCGTCAATTATTAAGAACCGTAAGTCACTTCTCATTTCTTGTGTCGGTGTATATACAGGGAGGACACGGTGAAACTAGACAGCGCAAATGCGCTTGCGCGTCAAACCGACGGTTCTCACTTTATGCGTGCAGACCGAGTAGTCGGGCCAGTAGGAGAGAACGGAGAGGGGGAATGTTTTGTTCTAAATAAATCTTGGTTTCTGGTGTCTGCCCTACCAGCTCAGGTAGCGTCCCTTGCCCCTACCACTACCCTTACTGGCCCATTCTGATGGCGCGTGGGGACACAGTCACCGCTCGGGTGAGACGCACTGGCGGCCGTAGGCAGTAGCCAATCAAGCTTCCTAAATTCTCACGCAGTCGCATTGGACTGTCTAGTTTCACCGTGTCCTCCCTGTATATCACGGTGCAGTATGATCCTCATTTCTCGGTTCTGTAATATCTACAATCTATCTATTTCCTCATGATTGGCGTACAGGAGCACTGTTGAGCAATATTCCATATGCGGTGCGATAATGGTTTTGTAGATTAGGTTTCTTGTATCGGAGCCGACGAATCTACCAACCCGATTCAACAGACCCAACTTACCACCGACCTCACCTTCCAGATACGCTACATGTTTTTTGAATTTAAGGTACTCGTCAAGAATAATCCCTAGATATTTAATTTCAGTCACTTTTTCGATGGTCATATCTCTGTATTTTATGTCAATTCCCTCAGCCATTTGCATTTTGTCATTTCTCAGTACCATATATTTCGTTTTCTTAATATTCATAAACATACTGTTATTGCTCATCCAGTGGTCCAGAATGTTCATCACATCATTTAAGCGCCTCTCTATGCTCTTCAAGTCCGTATCAGTGACATACAGCATCGTGTCGTCCGCAAACATTCTTACTTCACAATGCTGGCCAAGTACTTGTTTGATGCCATTGATATAAAGTATGAAGAGCATCGGGCCCAGAACCGAGCCTTGAGGAACTCCATGCTTTACTTCCCGTTCGTCTGACATTACTCCATTTATATGTGTTCGCTGTCGTCTACTATTTACATATGAGTCAAACCATCCTAACGCATTTTCCCTAATTCCGTACATGTATAATTTTTTTATCAGTCTTTTTTTGTCAATTGTTCCGAATGCACGTTTAAAGTCAATAAATATCACCCCTACATATTGTTTCTCACTTATTGCGGTCGTCCATTTGTCTAATACTATTTGTAGCGCAGTCTCACACGAATAACCCTTCCTGAAGCCAGCTTGTTCCTTAGTTAAAATATTATTTATGTTTAAAAAATTTTCTAGCTGTTCTTTCACGATTAATTTTAAAATTTTCTCATACATCGGTAGCTGGTTAATTGGTCTAAAGTCTTCTACCTTATTCGAATTATTAACTTTCCGGATCAGAGTGATGGTAGCGTACTTCCATTTTTCCGGAAATTTCCCAACTGTTAGAGAACGATTCAGGATAGCCAAAAAATGCGTCACCTATCGCCTTATAAACGTTGTCCAAAATTCTGCTATTTATTCCGTCAATCGAGCTTTTATTTTTGTCCAGATTTGTTATTAGTTTATTTAATCCGTTTAGATCAATTTCGTCAAAACTATTGAGCATTTTTGTACATTCAAAATGGAATGTATCAAACAAGTCATTCTGGAAGCGAGTGATATTATTTTCTAAAATAATTTTTTCTATTTTTTCAATAAAAAAAGTTATTGAATTTGTTTGCCACGTCTTCATTATTCTGTGTTTCCACTTCGTCATCTTGAAATTTAATATTATTAAAATTCACATCATTGTTTTTGTCGTTTTTCAATAACTTTTTTATTGTTTGTGACATTTGCCTTGGGTCACGTTTGTTTTCCTCGATTTGACTTTCGAAATAGCCTTTTTTAGCATTATTAATTGATTTTACGATATCATTTCTGTGCCGTTTATAAGAGTCCCAGTAGGTCCCGTCAATTTTTGCCATTTCGAAGATGTTGTCCCGTGCCCGAATCTTTTCTTTTATGTCTTGCGTGAACCATTTTTTTTCTTGATTTTTTATTACAATTTCCGTCAGAGGTGCTAATTCGTCCAATGTCCTCGAAATTGTGTCTATCAATTTATTTGCATTAGCATTTAAATTGTTGTCAATGTCAATCGGATAGATTACGGTTTCTTCATTATCGTAAATTCTTCTATTATAATCATTTCTCAGTCTATTTACAAATTCATTGTCATCCAAGTGTTTTAAGTTCCTTCTCATGATCGTTTTAAGTTTGTCGGATTCATCCTTTTTAAAATTTATCGATATCCATAAGTGGTCAGAAATCCTTGGTCCATTGTCAACGTCGCAGTCTAATGGAATATTTGAGAATATAAGGTTTATCATCGTTCTACTATTTGGTGTGATTCTTGTCGGTTCTTTAATTGATTGCACCATTCCCCTCATCAGAAAAATGTTCCCTAGCTTATTCTCATAATAATGACGATTCAACATATCCATGTTAAAATCTCCCATTACTATAGGGTTATCGTTTTTAAACAATTTGTCACATTTTTCTTCTATAAATTTTAGAAAAATCATATCTGAGGCATTCGGAGAATGGTAAACAGTCAGCAAATTACCTTTGTAGAACGAATTGTCAATGTAAATTGCAATTGACCAATAGTTTCCTTCCACTTTTGACCGGGATAACACCTTATATTTTACAGACTGGTGAACGTAGAGTATTACGCCACCAGTCAGTCTATTTTCCGAGTCAATTCTTATTGTATCATATCCATTGATTTTTATTTCATCATCCGTAATATTTGGGGTTATTCTGGCCTCAGTACATGCAAGGATATCGATATGCTTTCTATATAATAAATAATTTTCTACTTGGTCAAATTTGTTTAATAGACTTTGGACATTGACACACATAAAATTTTTCCTATTACTACCTTTTTTTCTTGTACTTTGATTGCTACTCATAGGTATTATCAATTTTCTTTACAATTCGCATATAATGCGGACAATTACGGTCAGTAGCCTCATGGTTGTCATCAAGTTCTTTCAAATTGTATTTCCTTTTTTTTGGTCACGCAATTGATGCATTTTTTAATTTGATTAAGATTCGGGCACTCCCGACCATCATGTTCTTGGGCACAGTGGTTACAATGTTTGCCTTTTTTGTACGTTTTGTGAGTGTGTCCATATCCCCAGCAGTTGAAGCATCTTCTTATATTTACTTGGTCAAAGACTTTACATCTTTGCCAGCCTAAATACAAAATTCCTCCCTTCAAAAGCTGTTGATGTGTCACACACCAAGTCTCCAAAATCATCACCCAACAGTTCTTCCCTGTGTTGTTGCTGTCATATTGTATGCGTTTCACAATTTTTAATTGATTGTCATTTTTTAAATTGTCATTTTGATCCCTTATAATTGTTTTAAGTTCGTCATCCGTTTTTTGCAACTGGTCGTGAGTTATCCTAACTACTTTTATTCTGTAGCCTTTGGTTATTTGTGCTGAGTCAATTATCTGTACCTCATCTCCCATTTTCTTCACAATCTCATTTTTTTAAATTTGTTGACTCTCTTTTTTATTGCAATTAATAACCACTGTGCCTTTATCACTCGTTGATATTTTATTAATTCCCACGTTCAATTTGGTAATATTAATTTTTTCCCGTATCTCTCTTTCTAGATTGGGGTTTGTTTCTTTCGGTTTGATAATTACGGATGCGCTGTTAACTTTCCGTTTCACTACATCTGAAAACTTCAAAACCTCTGAATCGTTCTTTGGTTGGTCTTTTTTTATTTCATGCAATTCGTTTCGTAAAGATTGAATCTCCTTTTTGAATTCGCTCGTTTTTCCCTCAAGTAATATTCTAAAATAATTTTTCAATCCATCTAAATGATTAGGAATTTCTTGCGTTTCCTGATCGCTCTCATCATCCGAGTCGTGTTTTCTTTTTTTCGTGTTTTTCTTTATCACGCCTCTACTTAATTCCTTGACGCACGTTACACACCCTATCGACTCACCCTGGCTAATTACGTCTCTGACTTTTCTACATTCCTCGTGAAATAAACGGCCACATTTGCACTTAACATCAACATAAGCAACCTTCTTACAATGTGCGCACTTGCCTATGCTCGACATTTTGCGTTGTTCAAACGGCGCGCCGTGGACACCTGTTCCTATGAAAGTTTGACTTTGTTCAAATGGCTGCGTTCACTACTCGTTGGGGTTCCCTTGAATATGGACTTATGTATTACAGGTCTTTGTTTGCCGGCTATTCGACACGCCCCTAGAAACTAGTGTGGTGTGTGCAGCTTGTCGGTGATCTTTGCGTCCGTGTTGGTGTATAGATGTTATTTTGTTTATTGTCTCGTGGAAATGCACTCAGTAGTTGTGCTTTTTATATAAATGTGTAAAAAATAACCGTATAAAACACCTGAGTGCCACAAGACCACACTGGAATTGTCGTGCGACTCACAAAAAGTGGTATTAGTCAGGTGTATGAAGTGAGGTTATGTCAGTGTTTATTTTATAAAATTTGTCTTTTCTCGTCCAAAATGTATTAATTTATATAAACTTAATATTTCGTCGAATCGTCAGATGTTAAATAATAGTGGATACATACAATAATGAGTGTCAAGCGATGAAATATTAATAAATTAAACAATTATGGACAGACAATTTAGAAATACGTTAGTACTCACGAAAGAGAGAGAGAGAGCCAGGAGCATTGTGTCGTCAAAGCGCACCGCTTTCTTACATGTATTAAAAATATATACATTAATATTTATTAATTACTAATAAAATTTTGATATTCATTATTTATTATTATTATTGTTATTGATATTAGTGAGCGGGCAGAGAATCCGACAAATCTCTGCAAGACCGCTTTGTATTTTCGTGTGAACAGCGTGGCCCCGGCTCACGACGGTATAAACCGCTGCGTGCTGCTGCTTGCGGAAACCTTCCGCGATCTACAGGGATAAGGTCCCCCGAGATTTAAAAAAGAAGTTGAATTTTAATTTTTTTTTTTTAATATTTTTTTAAAATAACTACAAGCATAAACACCTTTCTTCTTCTGCTGCTGCTGCTGGTGGTGCCCTCGACGACTTTTTCACACACACACACACACACACACACGCGCGCGCGCGCGCGCACACGCACGCACGCACGCACACGCACACAGCCAATTCTTAATCTTAGAGGGGCTGTCGGCAGTACAGGTTTCTGTAAATCGTGCGATACGTTATATCTAAGGCTAGATCATAGATGTGTCGGGAAAAAAAGATGTCTCCGATGTCTCAGGACGCCTCCGTGTGATCCTCACACAGGAGGTACGATTAGATGTGCGGCATGCAATCGTGTTTTTTTTTCGGAGAGATATGCTTGAGAAGTCACCGAACCCCCGAGCTCGCAAAGAAAAAGAAAAATGAACCGAGTGTTTGCGCAACTATTAAACGCTGTCCCGACTGTTTTTGCACGATCACACCGCTAGTGAGAAAGAAGAAACACGTGTGCTCCGTAGGTTATTGCGCAACTTGTAAATCAGACCAGCCATACAATCACATGTGTCTCATGAGACCGCTTCCAAACGATCGAGAATTGAAGAACAAAATATTTATCTTTTACGATTTTGAAACGCAACAGTGTACGCCGCTAGAGGGTACCACCGACACACGCGTGCATGAGCCGAACCTCTGTGTAGCACAACGTGTTTGTACTAACTGCTGCGACAATGACTCTATAGCGGAACCATGTAAATTTTGCGGTGCACATGAGTTTGTATACAGACACAGTCCGGTAGCTCAACTGGTAGAGTTAGCTATGCAAAAAATCGAGGGTTTTTCCGGCGCAATCTTAATCGCTCTTAACGCCGGGGGTTCCGATGCCCAATTCATTCTCCGATATTTTATAAATGAAAAAAAGACACAGTTACCATCACTGATTATGAACGGTACAGAAATTATCACTATGCGTATCGGTAAACTTGTGTTTCTCGATAGCCTACACTACTTCCACATGTCTCTGGGTAAGCTCCCTAAGTCCTTTGGGTTAACTGATGCCCTAGCTAAAGGTACTTTTCCTCACCTCTTCAATACACCGGAGAATCAGAATTATGTGGGGGAATTACCCCCGATGGAGTATTACTCCCACAATAGTATGTCAACAAGCGTGCCTAATAATGTGTTCGAGCCGTGGTATTGTGAATTGAAGAATACGGATTATGTGTTCGATTTTCAAAAAGAAATAGTAGCCTACTGTAAGAACGGCGTTACGATACTGAGACAGGCTTGTATAGTTTTCCGGAAAATGTTCATAGCCAAAGGGTCTGTTTGTCCATTCGACGAGAGCACAACGATAGCATCCGCTTGCTTTCGCATTTTTAGGAAGAATTTTCTTAAGAACGATACGATTGGTATTATACCTAGAAACGGGTACAGATGGGCTAATAACCAGTCGAAAAAAGCAGTTAGCTGGCTTGTATGGATAGAGCATATTCTTGGACAGCGTATCATCCACGCGGGTTGATCGCGTGAGTTTAAGCTACCTCTGAATAACGGTGGACGGTTACTACGAAAGATCCGATGCGACACATGTGCTACAGTTTCACGGTTGTTACTGGCATGGCTGTCCGAAATGCTTTTTGACTGGTAGAGTCCAAGCACAGGGCGACGGTGTATCCATGAACGAGCGACACGAGAGAACGATAGCCGTGGCTTATAAGATACGGAATAGTGGTTACTACCTGACCGAAATTTGGGAGTGTGAATATGACCGTACGCTTGCAACCAATGAGCAAATGCGGGACTTCGTTCGAGATAACACTCTAGTGAAATCAAACCCGCTTAACCCCCGCGATGCTTTTTTCGGCGGTCGTACAGAAAACATGGTCACACTGTACGACGCGAAAGATAATGAGCAGATACGATACGTTGATGTTTGTTCGTTATATCCTTACGTTTGTAAATACGGTAAATTTTCCGTAGGACACCCTAAAGTGTTTGTAGGCGACGAGTGTATGGAGTTACTCGGTACTAATAATGATCTCACTAAAGTAGAAGGTCTTGTCAGATGCACTGTCTTACCACCACGCAATCTTTACCACCCTGTGCTACCGGTGCGTATGCACCAGCGTTTGTTATTCACTGTATGTCGTAGTTGTTGTAAAAGTATGAATCAGATCGAGTGCACACATAAAAGGCCTGCGGACCGTTCGTTTAACGGTAGATGGGTAATCGACGAGTTGAGAAAAGCCGTATCACGAGGGTATAGAGTGCTTCATGTGGAGGAAATTTGGCAATACGAGATAACACAGTATGACCGCGATTTGCGTTCAGGCGGTCATTTCTCCGATTACATAAACACCTTCCTAAAAATGAAACAAGAATATAGCGGCTGGCCTGTGGAGTGTGTGGGCAACGAAGAAGCTCAAACAAAATATATCGATGTTTTTGAGCGGTCAGAGGGGGTTAAACTAGATCGTGAAGCGATAACGAAAAACCCCGGGCTACGCCAAGTAGCAAAGTTGTGTCTGAACTCGTTTTGGGGAAAGTTTGGACAGCGTGAAAATTTACCCTAAACCGTGATAGTATCAACACGCGCAAAGCTCGTGGAATTATTGACTAGCGCCGACTACGAGATTACAGGTATCCTACCTGTGAATCATCACATATTATATGTCAGTTACATAAAAAGGGACGAAACTGTAATCCCCTCAGGAATCGCTAACTCTGTAATCGCTGCGTATACAACGGCTCAGTCACGCTTAAAATTGTACAGCTATTAAAAGCGTCTGGATCGATGAGCACTATACTGCGACACCGACTCGGTTATTTACGTGACAAACAATAACCCTGATGAATACGAACCACCGAGCTCGAACCGGGTTGTTATATAAAATCTTTTGTTTCCGGGGGAGCTAAATTTTATTGGTTCATAACACGTGTGCCTGATGGTAGTGAAACGGAAGTTTGTAAAGTAAAAGGTATAGCACTCAATTTTGCAAATAGTCAATTAATAGATTACAAAACAATACGCGCCGACTTAGTTGGTGACACGGAGGAACCTAACGAGGTGAAATTTGACGCGATCCGTCGAACACCGTTCCATCACGTCGTCACCCGTGTAGAAAAAAAAAGATGTAAGCCATCGAGTGTTAAACGAAGAAGAGACGGGGAATACGGCTCGCTGCCGTATGGTTACAAGGAGTAATCTATTTTATCAGAATGTGAATAATGTATTGTAACGCTCTTTTTGTTTTGAGGCGTTACAATTAGGCCCGTATTCACGGCCTTTTGTTTATTTTTTTTGGCCACCACCTCGCTTGAGAAACACTTCGCTGGCAACTCTCTAGGGCACTCGCGATCGCATAAATCGGTTATTAATTCTAGGATTTTTTTTTTATGGAACCTCGCCGATGAGACATCTTCCTGGAAGCAGTCAGCAATATTGCATGTCGCTTTTCTGCTTCTGGAATCTTTCGCTTGCCAGCGAACATCGCACGGGACAAGCTGATCGAGGAACGAGAGCAGAGTCGAGCATAGCTACGCTCGGACAACAACGAACATCATGCGCGCCGTCGGCGAATATATTGTATGACCTTAATGTGCGCTTTGCTTGTTTGCCGTGCTTTGAATATTATTTTAAATAGTATTTTTATTCTCTGGTAATCAGTAACGTAATTTTTACGATGTTTCGGTTTTCGGAAAATACGTTGAGAAGCATCTCCATCGATATTTCGATCGACGAGAGTACGGGAACGTTCGAATTCCTGGTGCTCTATTGGTCGCGTGCGATAGATCGTGGGAACTCGCTTCTCACGCTAGGCGGCATTACCAGAAATTTGCGTAGCAAGGGAGAGGGGAAGAAAATCGGCTAGCGACGAAGCGAAAAGATCGCGACCAAAAATTAGTTGTCTCCGGACTGTGTTTAGGTGAGGTGGTGTTTTTCGGCGAGAAAAAAAAATGAAACCGGCGACTACAGGTATCATGCCCTTGTCTTTGCGCTGAAAATTATTAAAATATTGTTTTGTTTTTTTGTTAAAATGTGACATTCGCTCATTGTGCACCGTGGCTTGTACTCGCGTCGACATCTCCGCGCTATAGGAAAGGTTTCGGCTTCGCCTTTTGACAGTTGAGTTTGCGAAAAAGATAATTCCAGGAAGCGTTGTGTAAGTGTCGATCGTGATCGAGTTGTGACGGTGTCGAGACATGTTGCGTTCGTGAGACAATTTGTAGCGTGTTGTTTTTTTATGTTGGAAATTTAATTGCCCGGGAAATTATCGCGAAGCGCGTAGAGAGCGTAAGGCGGCTGTGGCTGCTACCCTCGCGGCGTAGAACCGTTTTTTTTTTGCTGGGCTGGAGAAGTGCGCGTGCTTTAATACCGAGCGTCTCTTTTCCTCTGGTTCCTTTTTGTGGTTTTTGGGTCGGAACCGTTCAAGGATTTTCGAGCGCTAGCTTCTGTTGTTCGCGTGCTATCTTCCCTCGAACGATCGCTTGCGAGACGGTCATCTCTATTGTATGTTTGTGTTTTTTTTTTTGTTGCATTTAGATTTTCCAGGTAATTTCGCGGTGATGGTGCGAAAAGTTAATCCGCGAACCGTTGTGGAATAAAGTAGTAGGGACAATTATGGCGCGCGGTAGCTGATAGTTTCCCGTATATTGGACATATTTGGTCTATTGTTTTTTTATTTTTTTTATTTTTGTTTTTCGCGAGTAGAAAATCACGAGGGTGAATCGAGTAGCCTTCGGCGATTTTAGTAGGTTTTTTTTTTGTAAAAGAAAGCGCTAAATAAAAGGAAGAAAACTAGTGTACTTGACTTGGGCCTTTCTGTTTTTTTTTTGTTATCGTCGAACGAATTTCCGGGATTGGCCCTATTCTCTGTCCGTACTTTATTTGGGACAAGCAAAAGAAATTTGCGATAAAAGAAATACCAGGATTCCCGAACCGCCCCTCTACCCGATGGCTGCTAGGCTGCTAGGCTGGCCGTGCAACCAGACCCTTTATCCTCCTTCTTTTTATTATTATTTATAATAAAAAAGTGAACATCTTAAAAACCGATCGGGCTTCACGGCAATAGCGGAGCTGGCGCCTCTTATTAAAAATAAACCGATCGAGGGATAAAGTTTTGTAGCGTTTTAGTGGATGGTAGAGTTTGTGGATTTTTTTTTTTTTTAACGTCACAGTCTATAATGTAAATATACATATTTTTATTGTGAAATGAAAGTTTTATAAATTTCCCTACCAGTCCAAGTCTTTATCACTCACAGCGTTGTAATAATTTACTCATTCGTAGAGATGGACACGCGGTGGAAACACCCTTCAACCTCAATGATTTGCGGGCCCACGGGCTGTGGTAAGACGTATTTCATAAAAAAAGTTCTTGAAATTTATCTCCTGTATGAGTAGCGAGCCATTCGAGAGAATTATTTTTTATTATTTCGAATGGCAACACCCATACACTGAGTATGGTACATCAATAGAATTTCACGAAGGCTTACCACAGAGTACAGATTACGCTGGTGACTCACGTGCTAAACTCATAATCATTGACGATTTGATGCGCGAGGCATCGAACAGTAGCGTTATAGATCTCTTTACTGAAGGTAGTTACCATAAAAACCTCAGCGTTATATTCATTACGCAAAATCTATTTCATCAGGGTCACGGACAGCGTGATATCTCACTGAATGCCAATTATATCGTTGTATTGAAAAATCCCCGTGATCGTGCCCAAATACAACATCTTGCACGTCAGGTATATCCTGAAAATCCGCGTTTTTTACAAGAGGCCTATCACGACGCAACGTCTAGACCACATGGATACCTGCTACTCGATTTGAAAAATCAACACCTGATAATTGCCGATTTCACACATCTGTTTTTCCCGATGACCCTCATCATTTCGTATATGTACCACGAAAAAAGTTAAAAAGCGGCTACTATTCAGTTGAACTGCCAGTTCGACGCTTGTAATGGTATCTGAAGGGCCATCAGGACGGATAAGTTAAAAAAGAACGATACACCGAGAGAATCGACAGTTTAACGTGAGTGATGGCGCAAGGAGGTTCACCACTCTGTAAGAAACACGTTGCGATATTGAGAGCTCTTCAGCACCTCAATAAGGAGCAGCGTAAAGCTGTTTTACGCAAAGCCGATTCAGGTATCATCCGCTGCATTTGTGAGTGCGCCTTGAACGTTCTTTACGGTAACGTACCGCTGAAGACCGTTAAAAGAAAAAAATTACGTCGCCACGCCCCCGTTCTCCGTCGCTTAGCCTCGAAAAACGGTAGCTGGAGAAGCAAGAAACGATTCGTTGTTCAGAGCGGTGGGTTCCTGCCTCTCTTACTAGCACCAATACTAGGCACCATTGTGTCAAACTTGATCAGTAAATGATGGAGCACGCGAGGAAAAAGGTACTGGTGCCGGAGGAGAATCTATCTCAAATGGGTACGCCAAGTCATAGACAGCCAGATCCTGACACTGGTGTGTTACGACCTGTGCAAGGTATTGACGCCTTACTGAGTAGACTGGACATCGAAATAAAGGATATTTTAAATTCGAATTAGTACAAGGATGAGCGTGAAATATCGTGTGCGTACTTGACTGTACTACAGCGCTATCTCCATTTTGCCGTTATTCCGTTATCATTGAGAG
Organism: Tromatobia lineatoria; assembly: GCA_949699805.1. Classification (NCBI taxonomy): domain Eukaryota; kingdom Metazoa; phylum Arthropoda; class Insecta; order Hymenoptera; family Ichneumonidae; genus Tromatobia; species Tromatobia lineatoria. Next base: position 13,984,332 of record OX453040.1, read on the forward strand.
TGTACCAGCTAAATACCGCAACAAAGCTAAACTATTGCTCCGTCGTTTGCGTGAGACACCATCAACCAAATTTTCTTGGTACCCTGCTGGTGTCGTGACCATCAATGGAATACTCGTCAAAGACTCAAACACTGTTGATCTTGTGAACGATGCCATGCGGTCGAGGAAAACGTCTAAACCAACAGGACGTGTTACTTTTGCCACATTTCTGAAAACGATGCAGACACCGCGGGAATTCATCGGTAATGAAAAGCTGTGGCTGGAATCGAGGGCTAATTCAACATTACGGCACTCGCAAATCGATGACAATAGTAGTACTACTAGTGATGACTGCGCTGCATTAAGTCAGTCATCGTTTCACAGTGTTAGTGAAAACAAACCCCCTCAGCGTGGTGCTGGGTATAATATAATAATAAGAAGAAGAAAAGACGTGTAACTTGGCTTAACCTGAAATTATAATGAAAATAATAATGAAAACATTGGAAAAAGCGTACTTCAATACAGCCCATGAAGCATCGTTTTCTGGTGCCGCGAATCTACTGCGTGTAGCACGACAGAAGAAAATTTCCAAAGCAAAGACGCAGCAGTCGCTTGAAGCGCAGGATGCTTACACTAAACATAAGCCTGTGCGGCATCGGTTTCCACGAAGTATTCATAACGTACGGAATATTGATGATTTTTGGGAAGCTGATCTTGTGGATCTTCGTTCAATCAAGGATTACAATGATGGATATGTTTATCTCCTCGTTGTTATCGATGTTCTCAGTAAATTTGCTTGGGTTCAGCCGTTACGCGACAAAACTGCCACAGCGGTGGCTAAAGCATTTAATGTCATATTAGCGAAAAAAATAGTAACGGCAGATCACCCGTTTGTCTGCAAACGGACAAAGGTAAAGAATACATAGGTGCTGCATTCCAGACCCTATTGAGGAAAAAGAACATCCAGTTTCGTATAGCGAGAAATCCCGATATAAAAGCAGCTATTGTAGAGAGATTTAATAGAACACTGAAAGAGAGAATGTGGCGTTATTTTACGTATTCTAGACAAAAACGTTACATCGATGTTCTGCAGGACATCGTTTCAGCATACAATCATACTGGGCACAGCAGCATAAACATGGCTTCTGCCTCCGTAACGTTAATGACAGCTGCGCGGGCCCGGAGTAATCTGATATAACGTTATAGGAAATCAGACCATTGCCCTTCTAAATATAACGTGGGCGATATTGTACGTATCAGTAGTGCAAAGGTAGCCTTCGCGAAAGGTTACGAGGGTGGGTGGAGTAGCGAATTATTCAAGAGACATCGTATTTCGCAAAGTATTTGTCCCGTGACATACATCTTGCGCGATCTTCACGACGAGGATATTGATGGTATATTTTATGAACCCGAGTTATCGCGAGTGCAAACGCTGAAAAGAGGACTGTCGAAATGAAGGAGGAGTTTCACATTGTGTTGCCTAGCAACAGTAGTATGGATTATTACCCGGATAAATTGACAACGCGATATACCACCCGATTGCCACAATGTGTGACCCTCCATGGTAATTGGGCCGTTTCTTCAGCTGAAATACACATACCTATGACAATGTTACATGTACCGCCCGAGGCGGACCGAAACTTTATCAATATTGTAACTAATGTTGTAATACCGGGTATCACGGCTGATATTGATTTTGAGGCTGATCGCGCGTCTGTACCACCAGGGGTATACCGCAGTATAGACACATTACTCGAGACAATTAACCAAGTACCGTGTGTTGCGGGGCATCTGAAATTCCAATATGTGCACAACGGCTATGTTACTGTGACACGTATCTATGAATCTTGTGAGAATCTGGAGCACACCTTCTATTTTTCCGACGTGTTGAATAAAGTTTTAGGATTCACTCTCTCTCAGGATGTGGTAGTTCAGAAAGAAATCAAATACATTGCTGAGAGACCCACTAATCTAGCCAACGGGACACCCAATATGATGTATGCTTATACCGATATCTGTGAACCCTATATTACAGGGGACGTGCACACGCCCCTGTTATGGGTCGTACCAGCCGCGGCCTCTGATAATTGTAATTATGGAGCTGTGGAAATCAGAAGTTTTTCACCACCACGTTATGTGCCTTTGCTACGCACGAGTTTTCAAACAATTACTATTGATATAAGAGATGAATTTGGTGAGCCATTACCATTTGAGTACGGGACGCTGTCGGTGACGTTACAATTCAAACGTACAGATTAAAACGAAAAATTGATTATTACGACGAATACTTCAATGTGCAAATGGGTGGTGGCCGTGGCGGTTATGGTGGTATCAGCCATGTCTATATAGGCTCACCGAATCAACGAGGTCACGGTATAGAACGTTTTCTAGGTGGACTCTTTTGGCGTGTATTACCATTCTTGAAACAAGGTGTCCGGGCTGTTGGCAAAGAGTCGTTGCGTTCAGGTGTCAACGTAGCCACAGATATTCTGGATTCTGGTATGCACCCAAAAGAAGCATTTAAAGAGCGCCTGCGCGAATCAGGGCAGAATCTGAAGCGCAAGGCTGAAGAAAAAATTAACACGCTTATGAATGGTTTGGGTTATAAGGCTGCCAAAATTAATAAACTGATGCTTTCTCTTGCTGACCGCGCAACAAGACGCAGTGGTGTGAAAAAACGAAAAAAGACCGCCAAGTCACGAACACGTTCGAGCAACGAGAAAAAGAAGAAGCGTGATAAGAGGAAGACAGTGAAAAGTAGATCGGCTGTGAAGAAGCGTAACAAGAAGCCAATAACAGTGAGGGATATTTTGGCTTAGTCACGCGCTGGAAAAATGGCGTTCCTGCATACACACTCGTTCGAGTGTCTCGAATCGGAACTCGAGCTCTTTACACTACCGCCAACTCAGACAACGATTGAGGGAACGCAGTCAGTGCTCTATAAGCCCATCTCATCGCTGACGGATGATTCACCGATAGAGTTTGTCGTACCAGGACAAGGTGATGAGTACATTGACCTCGCCCACACCATGTTAAGTATGCGCGTTAAAATAGAGTCTCCACAGGGCTTAAAAGAGGAGCCGATTGTAGTAGGACCTGTCAATAATCTCATGCACTCAATGTTCAATCAGGTCGATGTGTTTTTGAATCAGAAACTTGTATCACCTCCTAACAATGCTTATGCATACAGAGCGTATATTGAGACACTATTGAACTACGGACAAAGTGCAAAGTCTTCGCATCTTAAGAGCGTTCTATGGTATAGTGATTCGGCTGGAAGAATGGATGACGTGAAGGATGGTAATGACGGTCTTATGAGACGCCGAACCGTGTTAGGGGCTAATAAAACGATCGATCTACTCGGTCATCTACACTGTGATATCTTCAATCAAGAGAGATTTTTGCTAAACGGTGTTGAGATGCGGCTACGCCTCGTGCGAACTAGCAGCGCTTTTTGTCTCATGACCTCTTCGAAAAATTGTACGATCCGAATCACCGAGGCATCGCTACTCGTACGATGCGTTAAAATAGCGTCTGGTATACTTCTCGCCCATGCGAGAGCTCTGTCAAAATCTACAGCCAGATATCCACTGACATGGGTTGAGGTTAAAGCTATATCCATGCATGCGGGTGTTCATGGTGATACTCTTGATAACGTTATACTTGGTCAACTGCCAAAACGTATAATCATCGGTTTTGTCGATAACAAGTCTTTCAATGGTGATCGCACCATGAATCCGTGTAATTTTCATCATTACAACATTAATTATCTTTCATTGAATGCGGATGGGTTTCAAATACCATCAAGACCTCTACAACCAAATTACGTAGACACGACCATGTACGTGGACTCATACAACACACTGTTCTCAGGTACAGGTATACACTTTCTGAATGAGATCAACTGTATTTATTCCGAAAGAAATTGCCGTAATTTCTGTTAACTCGGATTTTAGTGCACATTGGATCGTGTCACCACCCCATGCTTATAATAATCTACCACCTAGTGTAAAGAGACAAAACACATGGTTGATGAATAATCATCACGGTATAGGGTGGTCCGAGGGTGAAACATCATTACGTGCTGTGGAAAACGTTCTACAAAAAATTGCCGTTCAAGCCGACCGAATATTCACCAGAGGTTCTGATAAAGCGACTTATTTAACACAGCTAACTGGGTGTTTTATTATAAATTTGGAAGAAGACGCAACGGACCCCTCATTCCGTAATTCACCACCGTGCAACACACTGTGTGTCTATCATAGTGTATTGTGTAAAAATAGTTCGTATAGGTGTGCTCTAAGCAGTGCTGCAAAAATAAAAAAGTGGTTTTGTCATCGTGACCGTATCAATTCTCTGTGGGAGTACAGAACAACCACAACGTCGTACGTTGTTCTAGGTGCATGCAAAAAACCGAACGCATCTCGTGAACAGTCTGCAGGTACTGCAGGCCCTTCAGAGTATAAAGAAGAACCATACTATCGGTGTTTATCCTACCGATCGCATTCCCCGGGTTTGGACGAAACCGATTGCACTTGTGGTTAACACAGATGGATACAAACAGCCGGGAAGCCACTGGGTCGCCATGTACGTCGATCGATCTGGACACGGATGGTACTTCGATAGCTACGGATTACCACCTATCATCCCTCAGCATCTCCAACGACTCCGACGAAATTGCAAACTCTTTCGATACAGCACTTCTCAACTACAGAGTCCTGACTCACAATGCTGCAGACATTATTGTGTTATGTTTCTTCATTTCATGTCAGCATTGAATCAGTGCCTATATCTTTGGTAAAAGTCTATGATTATAATTATAAAATTACGAGTGTAAGATTCCATCATGGTGAGAACGAAAATAGTAAGGGTTCGCGGTACACAGCAATGGTGCGATGCAAAGGCACTGCTTGGATAGTCGTCAACGATTTAATAGTAGAACAGAGTAATTGGCCTCGAAATATAGAAGTGTATATACTATTTTTAGAACGACACAAAAGTGATAACGTTGCATAACATTTTTCATTCCTTTCAGCGTCTATTAATACAGTTTGCAGTGGTTATAATAAATATTAGACGAAGCATCTTGTAAAGTTCCTATTGCAGCTTGTACTCATTGTACACATTTAGTACGGTCTACTTACCTTTATTTACTGATTACTGTAAATGACTTCAACTTAAAAGTTCGCTTGTTATTTAAGATGTTTAAGTTTTCAAATAGACACCAAATCCCCCAAAAAAAGTTTTACAAAAAGAAATGTTACGCCAAGTATTAAAAGTGTTATCATCCCATACAAAAAAAAATGTGTACTGGGACAGATAGTAGAAGTGAGACTTCAGAGGACAATTGGAAAAACGAATCGCAACGGACAAGTGGAAAAACGAATCGCAACAAAATTTGTATTTGAAGTTTTACGGGCAGTCTTTCTAATTGGACAAGTACATTAACAATCTGCCCGTAAAACTTGAAGTACAAATTTCGCAAGCCCTGACACTGCGTCAGCCCTTGCTGTCCAAATTCTCCAGTTCCAACTAGCCTCAAATATTTTTATAATAATAAAACTAGATGATTTTATTTATTGTATCGTCATCGTAAGCCCCAATACTGCATTGGCCCTCACATTGGTGAAGCAATAAATTGAATCGGGGTTTATTTTTATTATTCATTTTTTAAAATTCATTTTCAGCTAATAATAAAACGAATGAGTCTTGGTTATTGTGCCATTGAGTAAGCCCCAATACTGCATTGGCCTTCACATGGATGGTGCAGTGGGCTGGAAAGTTTGTTTATTATCTATTTATAATAATCATCAGCCAAGAAGTGAGCCCCAATACTGCATTGGCCCTTAATTCTTTCAATATTTCCATCGGCGCAACGTTGTGTTGTGACCGATATTAGTGTCATATTTATCCGCAATCTCTCTCTCTCTCTTTAGGAATTGGCATAATACAAGTGCGTTCGATACACAAGGGTATAACTGTAGCTTCCTATCTGTCGAGGATAGCTGTAGATATATTCAGCGTGTTAAATACGTCTGCTCTCTATTAGCGGTGAGTCCAACTCAGCGCCTATAGAAAAAAGACGTAAACACCCTCGAGCACTGGTCGCGCGCTTGCCGTCGAACCACACGTACATACACAAATCTCTGACATCTACATCCACAACATACTGTTACCATTTTCGGCCTTGCAGTCGATGGTAGTTCAAAACAGGTGTTGTTGTTCATGTGTACTAATACCGTCATACGAGAAGTATTGCTTTGCGGTGGCTTCGAGTCACTTGTCATAACAATAGAAAGGGTTAATCTTGTTAGACATTATATAATACGTTTAAATTCTACAACTACTGTTGACGGCCCAACACACACGATTCGAGAGAAATTCAATAAACATACTATTTGTTAGTAATTTGAGTACGGATTTTCTTTTAAGTTTCGAGTAAACATTAGATGTCGAATTAAGTTTCATTTTTGAACTCCTGGAGGAAGCCCAACTCACTCGCTCCTGTATCTCCTTCACTTAATTCACTCCTAAAATCCTCTAAATTCTCTTTTCTATTTTTTTGTGCTACCCTAACATCACGGTTACCCTAAAAATTGTAAAATCCTACAACATCAAAGGAACAAATAACACCATTTCAACTGAGATTCTGAATCCTATGATGTGACAGAAGAATCCGCGTATACTTCACTGAGGATTCTTTTTGTTTATCCCTCCCTTCAACTCAGCCGTTCTATCGGGCGGTGACTAGAACGCGATAATTAAATTCACTTAACGATGAGCTACGCATGCTCCGTGCACAGTCGCCAGCTCTGTGCACGACTTGTAGAATCAAAATAATTTGTATTAATTCCGCGATAAAATATCATTGTTATTATCATGCATCCTCTTTCGTGTGTGATAATAACAATCTGAGCGTATGAATCAGACAAAATACAATTTCCTTTCAGAGTGATTTGGCCTATTGGTGCTTCATTCAATCATCATAAAAAAATCCCATCTTCTCCAAATAACACAACCTTATCCTAAATCGATTATGATAATATCCTAGCCCTTTGGCGCATGGATGACTGAGGTTTTTTTCCTTCATCAACGACAAGCTATCTTCCTCGGGTCCAGTACACGAAACGTGAAATCCATACGAATCCAACTTCCAGAGTATCAAAAATATATAAAATAAAAAATCACCAGGCCCGACTTATTTTATCGATCCCTAGGATTTTTGAAAAAGTTACACAATAAAAAAAAATATTTGAATAAAATGACGTTAAAAAAAATATATATGTACTGTGAGGAATTTTCCTATTAAAGGAATCCTGCACCTACAACTCCTTATTACTCATCACTGACCAGCGCAATAGAACAAAACGGAACGAACTAAACCAGACACAACTAAATACTTCGAAAGACGACCAGGTCACGTATTAATCGAAAGCGAGCGTCGATCAGGTAACCCAACGATCCAAAGGGAACGCTGTTCAGGTAGCTTAATTATCAAAAGAGAACGTTGCTCAGGTAGCGTAATTAATCGAAAGAAAGATCATTGGTCAGGTAGCTTAACATCAAAAGCGAACGTTGATCAGGTAGCTTAATTAACAGAAGAGAACGTTGCTCAGGTAGCATAATAATCGAAAGAGAGAAATGATCAGGTAGCACAATAATCGAAAGAGCGCAATTACGTGATATCCGATGTCTAACTAATAAATGGAACGAGGCAATTCACTACCCAAAGGGAGTTGGGCGCCAGGTACGAAGTACCGCCGGTTCTTGACCGACTGGATTATTTTTCCCCCCAGATAAATGAATTTCACAGTGCTGATCAGTGAGAAAACAAGTTAACCTAACTAAAAGGCTCGGCTAACACTTGCTCTTTCAGCAGGGATATGGTAGAGGGGCTGGTCGAAAGAATGAGGTGACAAAACAAGAATTTTCAGGGAACTCTGAGGTTTATTACCGATTCCCCGGGCTGCACTTGAGAGTGTCTCAAGGCGCATTTTCGATTACAGGTTGGTGGACAAGAATGAGCACTAAACATTATAAAGCAAAGCAAAGCAAAATCCAAATAAATTAACTGAGTCACAAAAAGTCTCAGGTAGCGCAAAAACAATAAGATAATAATGAAATGGATGGAACTGATTATTTACAGGACGACCGTCAATTATCTGAAGAAAGGGAGCAACAGATAAATCTCGAGTCCTCAAATTAGTAATATCGCAAGCGCAAATAATAGAAGGTAGCCATTTACGCGCGAGAGTCAGAGATCGCAACGCGCGATATTCAATAGGTATCACACAATAGGTAGCATGAATGAAAGCAGATATTATGACACAATACAACAGAAACCCAAAAGAAAAATACAATAATATACCATGGTAAATATTCGGTCTACGACAAAGATAGTAAGGTAGCGTGAGTGAGGTAGCGTAAGCCGAACAACAAACGCGGGATGTAAACACCGCGCCGGTCCTCGTGACCTTCAGCGAGCTATGCAGTGGCAAATGAATCGACGATAGAGAGCCACGGAAATTAGCGTACGAAACGGAATATTCACTCGTAATACGGCACATACTATATTCCAGATAGGGAGCCAAACTAATCGATGATAATAATAATGAATAATAATACGGAAAGGTAGCGAATAATGAAGTTAAGGCAGCCGGAAATACAGAATTATAATACAATAAATATCTCAAATTATTGATATCCACAGAAATCGAACTAATCCAAAATCGAAACAAGATATGTCAAAAGAGGAAAAAAAAAGTAATAAATCGACCAGTTATTGGTCGAGAATCCTTTTTGCCCGGCACGTAGCCGGGTGACTGAAAGATTCGCCATCCGCGAATCTTCCCAATTCAATTAAACTAAAAATGACTAAATCATATCAAAACTAAAACTCAAAACTTCATCACGAGGCTGAATCAGACAGTCAAAGGACTCTCGACTCACAGAAGTAATAGGGAGGACTAAGTCTCACCGGAATTTCTCTTGTCTTATGGGTGGTAGCGCTGGTCGATGTCTCGGTGGTCCGCACAACAGAAGTGACGCGAGGATCTTCCGCGTCGTCGATCGATGTCCTTCTCTCCCACCCCGCCCACTCGCCGGCTACCACTCGCCGCACGCGCTCTGGTGTTCTTGCTCCTCTTCGATGTTTTGAAGTTAGAGTGGAGCGCCGCGAGTTCTGCGCGCAGGCGCACGATTCAAACGGGTTGTAGTATTTAGCGTACTCCACTGATGTTGCGTAGGCACGTGCCGTCACTAATCTTGTTTCCGTCCAATCTCTTCAGGCAGCAAGTTATTACTGGAACTTGGGTGTCTTCCCCTCGGATCCGGTGGCCACGTTGAGGAGTGCGGGGTCCCTCACGCCGGAAACCGTGGCCGCGATGCGTCAGCGATATTGGACCCACAATAAAAGGTGCAACACTGCAATTAAACTCGTTCAACGCTGCTCCTAGACCCTTTCTTAGTGGGGCGCCGGGTTGGCCGGACCACGACAGTCCAAATTCCAGGGTATGGTCCAGCGCCAGGCTGGGAAGTCATCGGGAGGCGAGTGACACAGTAATATTTCGGCCCATTTTCCAACGCGCTCCCATGGCATCCATAATCCACGGGCACGGTTATTCGGTGCCCGCCTGCGACTCTGTTGCACAGAATCGAAATATCCAAAACTGGAGCGTCGATCAAAATCCCAAAGCAAAATATAAATCCAAAATATTTGACATCCCTCGGTGTAGAGAGCTCATGGAAACGTTGTAGAGAGCAATAGGTAACGGCACGAGCGAGCGAAGAGTGCGTGGCCGATAGGTAGCGGTTCGTAGGCGGAGGGTTCGTAGTCCCTCGGTGGTAGTTGACAGTTGGGGGTGAGACTCCGGTGATAGGGAACAAAATGGTCGTCAAAATAAACAAGGATACGCAAATTTACGGAATTAAGTAAAATAATTAACTAATAAAACGTCAAAAGTTCAAAAGGAAGGTAGCTATATCGGAGATAATGTAGAGAGCGAAAATAAAGAGCGACTTCTGTTGCCGACCAATCGATTGTAGAGCGAACGTGCACCGACCCAAGTGTCGAAATCCGACACTCCTCGCCGTTTACACTTCGCGCAGGTGGCGTGGCAAAAAATCACGTCACAGTACTCACACACCGCGGAGAATAACAACAGATGTAACACCTCTGTATATGTATGTTGTGTCTGTGTAGTGCAATACACTACACACGCAATGACCATTTTTTTCCGTTCACTTTTAAAAAAACTGGGCAAAGTTACCTTGTGATAAATTAGTTTCCTTATTGTATTTATAATGCGTTTTGCAGACCACAACTATACGTCATGCTGCCCAGCCACGTGAAGAGCAGAGGTTATAAAAAAATGTCTGAGCACACGTCGCCAGGACTCTAGCGCAGATACGTATTACACGTAGAACATCGGCTCAGCTGTCCCTTCTATCCCCGCTCTCCGCGCGATTGCGCATTATATCCATCTAATACAGCCGTTGCCCTCTCTCCGCTGCCGCCAGCCTTTCTTTCCCGCTGCCGCTGCTGCTTCTCGCCGGGCGATATATCGTATACCCCCTCCACGCGGTGGTAACGCTTTTTCGTGACACAAAATATCCTAAGACCGCCCATCTATATAGAAGTTCCACTTCAAAAAATCACTTCGCTGAAAAATCTCTCTTTTTTAAAAATTGTCTTTAAAAAATATTTTACCGAATCACATTAGCCAAGTAAAAACTCTTGGTAGACAAGTAATATCCCATGAAAAAAATCACTTTGAAAGAAAAATATTTCACTGAAAAATATTGCTAATAATAACAAGCAACCCGGTCGCACCTACGGGGCGCCGGGTCGTTTTTTAGGTGGCTCCGCCTCCCCAAACCCCCCAAAAATGGCTCTCTGGGCCATTTTTAAGGCACTCACTCCAATCGTCGCGATTCACGTTCTGTATAGTTTGACTGTCGTGTTTCGGTCTCCGTATCGTTTGGACGTCACGTTCCATTAACTGGCATTGCGCTTCGCCTTCTATATGCATCAAACGACGGGTTTTACACCTCGTATGATTGACATGTTGCGCTTCGGGTTACCATGTTGACCAACATCGTTTTTGATATGATTATTAATAGAGCTTATATGAAGAGTAAATATTAGAGTAAGTATTGAGAGTATAAGTATTATCATTCCCACACCACTTTGAAGAAGGTAATATAGCGCGTTTTTCTTTTACCATCCGATATATGATAAATCGAAGGAAAGTTGTGTCTCCGGTAGGCCGAATAAACTTATATTACTGACGCAAATTGCTGACTCTGGCGCTGAACAGCCCTTAGTACTTCATGAATGCATGTTAAACAGGCGCGAACTTCCTGCCATTGACGCGTTTGCGTTTCCTCTTGATATTTAAGATCAAGAGTATTCAAAATTTATAATAATTTATGCATATTCTGATCATTTAATGTGTAATTTTTTAATTTTTACTTTTAATTCTTATCGTTTCACATTAATAAAATATTTCATAGTTTTCGATTCTATGTATTTTTTTGGAAATGAAAATTGTGAAATATTCTATTATTAAGTTTGCTACGCGGTTATTAGTGGAGCGGATTCTTTCATGAGAATTGAACTTTTTTTTCAAATTTCCGGGCTTCATTGTCGTTGTCGGCAAGATCGGTCGCAGTCGGTAAGGGACGTGAATGTAGTTGTTTCGGGATGCTACTGTGTCACTATTTGACAGGTGACAATTTAGAAACGATAATAGACTAAAAAATTGAAAAACACGAGGGCCAGCTTGAATTAACAAACAAAATAATTGATAAAAATATACGTGTCGAACAAAATTTTGTAAATTACATAAATCTCAGTGATAAATATGCTGTACGAATGTTGTGTAAACAACATTATATTAACGTATTCTTAAAGTTTGTATAATATTTATGAATTGTTATTTCAATTGAAGTATACAAATTCATTTAATGAATGTAACAATAAAGAAAAACGCTAAGGAATCAATTATTTAAGTTTCATATCATGTATAATATGTAGTGTGATATGATTTATTAAGACAAACAAGATTTTTATTGTCATAAGTACTGAATCAATAATAAATATATATCTGCTTCTCACCTTGTTAGGTCATCACTACTTCAGAATCCTCTAAAAGCAGAATAAAGAAAAACGTATTTCCATTTAAGTCAATTATGAGTACGCTGCGAATCTTGCTCAAATTTATCAATTTGGTGAACAGTTAGCAAGCCGTACACATATGTGTACCTGAGAAGGGTAATTTTGAAAGGTAAATGTCAATATAAACAAATAGAAAAATTACTATGATTTTTGTGAATAATTTTCATTGTAAAAAGAAAAAATGTTCAAAATTTTAGCTCGTTTGGTCCTTTCAGACCAAAGTTACCATGTAATACGGACGTTCAGGTAAAAAAAATACAGATTTTCATGAGAAAAATTATTTAATAATGGAAAAATCTATACTCTAATACACTAAGAATATGTATTTCACTTTGTTTGAGAAATGTGCTGTAAAAAATAGATTTATTAAAATTAAATTAACATCAACTTATGAAAAGTTAATTAGGTCCGGTGGAACGCGGGTTTAATAAGCATTTTTGTGCCTTTTTTCAAAATGTGAGTGCCCAAAAAATCGAGTTTATGAAGTTTACTCTGAATAAGAATGCAAAGTGCAACCGTACACATTGATTTTTCATTATATTTTGCTCTTTACGAAGCTCCATCGGTTGAACGTCATGGAGAGCAAGCCGAGAAATAACACGGAGACAGTGCTTGCGATCTTTTATAACGTCAACTTTCTAGGAGGGAGATTTTGAGAAAAATATATTTTTTTAAATCCCAAGTGCATTTTTAAAAATCAAATTGTGCAAACTGTGAGATACGGAGTAGAATTTAGTTTACGTATATCACGGAGCAAGGTTCAAGTAGGAATATGGTATAATCAGTAGTGCAGTATACTTTATATACGAATCAAACTTTTTTTTTTTCAAATTTTCGCGTTTCATCGTCGTTGTCGGCAAGATTGGTCGTCGTCGATAAGCAATCTAATTGCAGATTTCTCGAGATGCTGCAGAGTCTTTTATGACAAGTGATGATTTATAAACGACAACAGACGAAAAAAAAAACAAATGCGAGTGCAAGTGTAAATTATTGGACAAAATATTTGTATGAAAATATACATGTTAAACATAACTGTGTAGATTAGATAAATGTCAGTGATAAATATAGTTATGACTCTTGAGTTTAGGTTATCTTGATTGATTTTCTATGCGACATATTATTTATGAATTATAATTTCCATTGAAGTGTACAAATTCATCTAGAACTGGAACAATAAAGAAAAAAACTGAGGAATCAAGTGTTTTTATTTCATGTCCTGTATAATATATAGTGTGATTTGATTTTTTTATGACAAACAGAATGTTTATTGTCATGAGGATTAAATGAATAAGATAGAATATATACTTTTATCATGGTAGGTAATCACCACTTTGGAATTCTCTAAAGGAAAAATTAAAGAAAATATATTTGCACTAAGGTAAAATATGAGTACGCTGTGAATCTTGTTCAAATTTACTAATTTGGTGGAAAGTAAGTGAGCCGTACACATATGTGTACCTGAAAAGGGCAATTTTTTTAGGTGAATGCCAATATATACGAAAAGTAAAATTACAATAGTATTTGTGCATACTTCCCAATGTGGAAATGAGAAATGTGAAGGATTTTAGCTCGCTCTGTCCATTGGAACCAAAGTTACTAAAAATTATCATTTCCATTGAAGTGTCCGAATTCATTCAAGAAATCAAACTATTATTATCAAAAAAATTTCAGCTGAAAAATCTTAAAAAACAAAAATGCCTTTCAAAAATATTTAACCGAATCTTATTAGCCAAGTAAAACCCCTCGATAAATGTTTAACAGATGAAGATGTTTCTCTACAAAAATCTTGGCGTCCCTGCAACCAGCTCTCGTACATAGTCTATTGGAGTAAGTGCGGGAGAAAGCATTTTTTAATTATATTTAATCACAATGTAAATATATTTCCGCTGCTAGCTATTTCGTGGTTTTATTTGTTTGCGAGTTTAGAGGCGTATCTATCGCGCCACCATACGGCTCTTCAGCTTTTCAATGCAGAATTGCAGCGTACAAGTTAAAAGTTACATAGGTTTTCGAGTTAATGGACCATAAATACATACGAAGTGATGTTATATACATTGATCAATTACTTGTGTCACTTGAATGTGTTGAAAGTTGATGTTCAAATCGAGTGTGCTTTCTACGAGTTTCATCTGTTCCAATGATGTTTTTCTTTTGTTCCTATGGTGTTATTCATTCGTTGTCAATCTGTCATTCGATGATGACTCTTTAATAAATCAACATTATATTCATCACACGCTATTATATTCTTCTTAGAATATTACAAGTTTCTACAGGTTATGGGCCCAGAGATGAATAAAAACAGCAAGTGACAGAATATACGGAAGAAATAAATTGTATACGGTGACGCGATGGCACAGATGAATATGTCGGGATCGTGCAAGATTGAGCAGCTCACAAAAGAGAATTATGATTCGTGGAGCATGCAAATTGAGGCATTAATGGTAAAGAATGACACGTGGGTGTACGTATGTGGCGAAAAACCCAAACCAAATGTGATCGAAGGAAATGAGAATTCTATTGCGGCTGCCAATAATTGGACCAAAGAGTATCGAAAGGCAAAATCTGATCTTATTTTGGCAATAAGTCCGTATGAGTTGCAGCATGTTCGAGGGTGTGAAACTTCTCGTGATGTTTGGCAGAAATTGCAAAATATTTATGCCTCAAAAGGTCCTGCAAGAAAAGCTGCGTTACTCAAGCACTTGGCTCTACAGCGATTATCGGAAGGCGAAGATATTAGAGATCATATGACGCGCTTTTTCGATGCAAGAGATAAGCTTGCTGTTATGGATATCAGTATTAACGAAGATTTGTTAAGTATCTTGTTATTGTATAGTTTGCCTCCTACTTATGAGAATTTTAGATGCGCGATAGAATCGCGGGACGAACTACCAAGACCAGAAGCACTAAAAATAAAGATTTTGGAAGAAAATGACGCGAGAAAACAGAAGTTTAAAGAAAATGAATCTGGAGCAATGTTTGCTTGGAAAAATTTCAAAGGATATGGCAAGAAATATTACGGAAATGGGAAAAACGAAAATAATTCAAAGGACCAAAAGCAAGATTCAACAGAACGACCAAAGTATCGTGTACGATGTTTCAAATGTAAACAAATAGGTCACAAGGAGTATGAATGTCCGATAAAAGGCGAAGAAACATCAAAAGTGTCGTCGGAATCGTGTAATGTTCAAGAGGAAACAAGTTTTCAAATTCAACTACAATCGAGGGACGATCGATGGTGCGTGGATAGTGGATGTACCTCTCATATGTCCCATGACGAAAAACGATTTACAGAAATAGAGATGATCAATGAAGGAAAGTTGAATCTCGCAAGTAAAGCATCAACGGCTATAAATGGAAAAGGAAATGTGCATTTCAAGGGAACCGATGGGGAACGAGAGCAGATAATAAATCTTCAAAATACACTCTTGGTTCGGGATTTACGAACGAATCTAATATCTGTAGCAAAAATTACGGATCGAGATAACATAGTTATTTTTACAAAAACGAATGCTTTCGTGGAAGGTATTGATGGAAATATAAAGATGATTGCTGATCGAATAGAAAACCTTTACTACGCACGAGAAGCATTAGAAAAAAGTCACGTCGCAGAAACACATGCACATTTTTCAAGCTTAGAGCTGTGGCATCAGAGGTTAGGACACCTCAATGATAAAGATATGACGAAAATGGTGAAAAAGGAAGCGGTCGTTGGAATTAATATCAATATCAATAATACGATGTCCCCGTGTGAGACATGCTTACGCGGAAAACTCGTAGCAACACCTTTTCCTGATGAGTCTAAAAGATGTACAAAGCTCCTTGAAATAATACATACTGATTTATGTGGACCAATGAGGACGGAGTCAAAAGGTAAAGCAAAATATTTCATAACTTTTATTGATGACCATAGCCGATGGTGCGAAGTATATTTTCTTCAGAAGAAATGTGAAGCGTTTGAAGCATTCCGAAAGTTCAAAGCATTAGTTGAGACCCAAACTACAATGAAAATAAAGTGCTTGCAATCGGATAATGGGCGAGAATATTGCAATCGAGAATTTGATGATTTTCTTCTAGCGAACGGCATACGCAGAAGACTCACTGTTGCTTATACGCCCCAGCAAAATGGAGTAGCAGAACGTAAGAACAGGACACTCGTTGAAATGGCTAGATGTTTATTACTCAAATCAGATTTAAATGATTCTTTTTGGGCTGAAGCTGTCGCCACATCAAACCATATTCGAAATCGATGCATCTCGAGAAGCATAAATGGGAAAACGCCGTACGAATTATGGAAAGGAAAATCACCAAATCTGCACTATCTAAGAATATTTGGTTCACGAGAATTTGTTCTAGACAAAGTTCCTGGCAAAGGAAAATTTGAGGCGCGATCATATGAGGGTATCTTTATTGGATATTCAGAGCAAGCTAAAGCATACCGGGTGTGGCTGATTGCCGAACAAAAAGTAGTCACAACTAGAGATGTTAGATTCTTGGAGGAGTCAGTCGAAGATCGTAGCGATTCACAAGATTTGTCAAGAGAAAATAACATGAAAAACAGACTCGTGATTTTGAATGACACAGAAGAAATCCCTATTAACGAACCACGAGAAATAGAAATCGAACCAAATAGGAGGAGATCTGAAGTTAATCCAGGGATCGTTGAAAATGAACAATATTTCGAGGGTTCAATTAGAGATAGAGAACAGGAGATTGTCCTAGATGAAGTTGAGGAATCAGAAGATAATGCTGCAGAGAGGGAACAGCAATACGAAAATTTGACAGTACGAAGAGGCTCAGGCAGACCAAAATTAATTCGCACTGGGAATCGAGGGCGACCGAGAAAAGAATATCGAATGATTGGAGTACCCGATCAGAACGATGAAGCGGACAACGTCGAGGAAACAAGATCAGACACTTCAGAAAGTGATGACAATGATCAATTTTTCGACGCAAATTTGATTGAAGAGTTCTCAGGGGTCGCCGAAATATCTATTAAATCGGCCATGACCAGTGCACAATCTCAAGAATGGCTAGATGCCATAGTGTCCGAAGTAAAGAGTCTTCTAAGAAACGATACTTGGGAAATTGTTGATCGGCCAATCAACCGAGTTGTGGTTGGAAGTCGGATGATACTGACAAATAAGCTGAAACCTGATGGAACGATCGACCGAAGGAAGGCTAGATTAGTAGCTCGGGGTTTTACTCAACGTGAAGGGATTGATTTTACAGACACATTTGCTCCTGTAGCACGTCTTGAATCTGTGAGATTGCTAGCGGCAATTGCTGCACGAGAAAATCTTGAAATCCATCAATTGGATATTGTGACGGCTTATCTGAATGGATACTTAAACGAAGAGGTTTATATGGAGAAACCTGAATTAATCGAAGAAGCACTTCAAGAAATTATCAAACAAAACGAAAAGGATAATCCGTTAGCGATCAAAGCCGCAAATATGTTGACTGCTTTATCTACAGGAACTAAGGTATGTCTGTTGCGAAAAGCTTTATATGGCCTTCGACAAGCGGGACGTCAGTGGCATACAAGACTTAGTGAAGTTTTAGTTGGTCTTGATCTAGTGTCTACAAATGGAGATCCATGCCTATATCGTGCAAAGTGCAACAATAAACTGACCTTACTTCTCGCATACGTCGATGACATGCTAATGATATCTTAAGATCCTATGATGATAACAAAAATTAAAACGGGATTAGCTCAAGTATTCGATGTAAAGGATCTTGGCTTGGCACAACGTTGTCTAGGGATTGATATACGACGAGAGAGAGGAATGATGACGCTATCACAAAAGACCTATACTGAAAGTATATTGAAACGTTTCGGAATGGACGGATCAAAATCCGTATCTACACCTTCCGATATCAACGCAAAATTGAATAAAGGAACAAAAAAAATCTCGAGCGATAAAGAAGACAGGCCATATAGAGAATTAATTGGTTCTCTTATGTATCTAGCTGTAGCTACTCGTCCGGATATCGCATTTACTGTCAGTCGTTTAGGGCAATATAGCGATTGTCACAAAAAGGAACATTGGACTGCTGCCAAGCGTGTTCTAAGATACCTTCAAGGAACGATTAACTACGGATTATGTTACGAAAACTTGAAGACTAAAATAAAAGGATATGTAGATGCAGATTGGGGAAGTTGTTCTATCGACAGAAGATCGTATACCGGCTACGCTTTTATTTTCAATGGAGCAGCAATCAGTTGGAAGTCACAAAAGCAGCAAACTGTTGCCCTTTCTTCTACGGAGGCAGAGTATATGGCTCTGACTGAGACGGCAAAGGAAGCTATACATCTACGCGATCTCATGAAGGAATTAGGATTACATGATATCTGTGATATCGACGTTAGTTGTGACAACCGCGGTGCTAAGTACCTTGCTGAGAATTCAGATTTTCATTCTCGGACCAAGCATATTGATATCAGACATCATTTTGTTCGTGATGCTGTAAGAACCGGAAATCTTCGTTTGAACTACCTCCCAACAGATGAGATGCCAGCAGACGTTCTTACAAAAGCTTTACCTGGAATTAAACATCATCGGTGTATCAATGCTCTAGGAATGCGAATTGTTTATTAAAAATGCTACGCTCAATTTGAGGGGAGCGTGTTGAAAGTTGATGTTCAAATCGAGTGTGCTTTCTACGAGTTTCATCTGTTCCAATGATGTTTTTCTTTTGTTCCTATGGTGTTATTCATTCGTTGTCAATCTGTCATTCGATGATGACTCTTTAATAAATCAACATTATATTCATCACACGCTATTATATTCTTCTTAGAATATTACAAGTTTCTACAGAATGGAATCCTGCTTGTGGTTTGTGTAGGCTTTCTTTGAAATCAAAGTGGTCGTTCCGCTGAGTAAACAGAGGTTCATGATATCCCGCAAAACCTCCGAAAATGGCAGATAATACCAAATTGGATTAAACATAGAAAACTAGGAATGAAATTCTTATGTTTGTAACATATAGCACCCGTTTCACTTCAATGAAGAGATTTCAAACGGTTGAAATTTCAATGCCGCATGTGTTGCCAATAATTTCTTAACTTAGTGGTCGGGAATTCTTATGCTGTCTAATAATATTTAAAAAATCACGTTTTCGGATTCTTACGGCACTGGCTCGATTCCTTTTCCTTACGATTTCTGCACCCATTAACCACATTTAGTTGTTCTTTTTTTGTGAAACTGAACCTCCGGTTCCGCTTCCGGAAGATTCATAATCATAAAACGAACGGTCATAATATGAGAAGGGTTGTCCTCCCGTCCTTACTCAAATGGACTACACGGAAAGAAGTAATTGGTTGCCATACCCAATTGCTTGGTTAAATAAGCTCCAAGCAACAAAATTGGTTAGGAGGACCAACTATTAAGTGTCACAACTAACCAACTGGATGTCGTAACCAACCAATTACTCGTCACAACGAACCACTTGGACGCCATAAACAACCTATTGAGTGTGACACCCAATAGTTGGTTCTCGCAACCAATTTCGTTGTTTGGAGTATATTTAACCACGCGCAAGTCGCAGGGACGCCAAGTTTTTTGTAGAGAAACGTCTGTTTCTGCTAAAAATTTATCGAAGGTTTTTACTTGGCTTATAAGATTCGGTTGAATATTTTTGAAAGGCAATTTTGTTTTTTAAGATTTTTCAGCTAAGATTTTTTTGATTACAAGTGATTTGTTCATGGGATAAGAACACTGTTAATACTTGGCGTACCAATTTTTTTTGGGAAAAATTTTCTTAGGGGATTCGCTATCTTTTTAAAAATCTAAACGCCATGAAAACACTGATAAGTTAATTTACAGTCATCCGTAAATACAGGTAAGTACACTCTCCTGAATGTTTGAACAGACAAGCCCGTATATTAAATGTATACAGTCTACACTAGGAATCTTAGAAGATGCTTTGTCTAATATTTGAAACGACAGACAACAGCTTCAATATAGGCGCCGAGAGGATTCGAAATGTGTTATGCAACGTTATCACTTTTCCGTTTGTTCTAAATATTATATCTACGCGTCTTCAGAATTGCAAGACCTATTCCCCTGTTTAACTATTAAATTGTCGATGAATATCCAAGCAGTGCCTCTGCCTCGCATCAGTGTTGTATAATGTGAATCCTTTTTATTTTCATTCTCACCATAATCGATATCACACTTGTAACTTTGTAATTATGATTGTTGACTTTCTGCGGACATGTAGGCACTGATTCAATGCTGATAGTTTTCTTTGTAATTTTGAATGAAGATCTAGTTCACAGGCACAATACATGGCCAATGGGAAAGTCCAATCCAAAGATACTATTTCCTTTTAAAGAGGTTAGTTTTATTTTCAATTACACATACGAGGATGGTCAGTTAAAAATTTATTTTCAAAATTATGAATACGACCCTCCCTCTCATAGTAAGAGAAATAAAAAATAATTCCCCTCTGCGAAATAAGCTCAAAGGATGTTTTTGTAAAGGGGCCAACTGATTGGGTCAACCGGTTGCTCTGAAACCATAAATTCACGAGTTACATCCTCTGCGCGTAATATAAAGAACACTGCTTCAAAAATTGGATTTAACTAAATACGTGTCATTCTAGTATTTTGGTTTCAGAATCAATGTACATTTTTTAAGTCGACAAGCAAAATCCATTTACTGGTCCAATCACGAGCAGCTTAAAAAAAGCACTCGCAGTGGCTTTTACATTAAGAGGACTGAGTCACCTAAAAAAAAGTCATAATAAAAAAAATCTGTAAATGATACCTTTTATTTAAAAAACAATACATTTAAACCTCATTAAGGGACCGAGTCACAAAAACAACGTCATGAGAAAAATAAATCTGTAAATGTATATTATTATATTTTTCAAAAATATAATTAATAATATTTTTAAAAATTATTATCAAAAAATGTTACATTTCAATCTCATTCAGTACATAACAATGGTGTAAGGTCAAGAGTAAAATTCATCACTTGTCGTAGCTTTCAGACCAAACTGGTGAGCCAATTTTGGTGTTCAATGTCTAATTTTGTCTGTTGACGAGTGCATTCTGGATTGAATATAGCGATTTTGAATGCACTTATAATTACATATATTGTGACCAAGTTTTTAATAGACGATAATTTATTGACACATCTATAATCATAGTTTTTTAATAAAGACTTGAAACAAAAATTCCCATATTCAATCCAGAATGCACTCTTTGACACATAAAATAAGACATTGTACAATAAAATTAATTGATCAGTTTAGTAATTTGGTATGGATACACTGTATGTCTTTACAAAATTATAAAATTGTAATACTTGTTATGTATTTAAGTATGTTTTCAAGTCAGATTTTTGAAAAGAAGCATATTATTTTCAGAATTTTTTTCCTATAATATTTTAAGGTGACTGGGTCCCTCAAGGATTAAGAAAAAAAAATGGTACTTCTAATTTGTGAAGTGCAACTGCAAAGAGAATGATCCTTAGCGAAGGCCAATCCTTGAAGCAGTGTTCTCCGGATCCTGCGCACTGTGTACAACTCTTGAACCTGGTTTCAAAGTGAGTGGTTGACCAAATTGGCTGGTCGATTTGTAATAAAATCCTTCGGTGTGATCCTGAAGGGAGGATTTCTTCATTTTTATCTACGCTGAGGGTGGAAGGTGTCCTTATGAGCAAAAAAAACGTTTTTGACTGTGCTGGAATGGTGTGTGCTGCGAAGAGAATGTCACCCAGCGAAGACCAATCCTTGGCGTAGTGTTCTCTTCTTATGATTTGGTTTTAAAGCCGCCAGTTGACCCAATCAGTTGATCCACTTATAAAAAAGCCTTTGGGTTCATCGTGAAAGGAGGTAATTATATAAGTCTTTTTTTTCTGTGAAGAAGAGATTGACCCTTATAATAGACATATGACTTTATTTACTGCAGCGTGGAATGAAACGTACTGGCAGGGGCTTCAAGAACAAGCCTGTCAATTGATTTGTAAATGACAACCTAATCGATTGACCTATTTACGAAAAAATGCTTTGGGTTTATTCTGAAGAGAGACAATAATTTGTTATTTTTCCTTCTGTGAGGGGGAAAGTGATCTTCATGATAAAAATATTACTTTTTGGCTGAACGTTCCGCTTATGGCTAATTGGAAATCAAATTGAAGTCTTTAAAAGTAAATTGTGTCTTCGTATTTTGTACTTACTTATTCGTTTTTATTGGTCCTCTGCATAAAATCTTCAATTGAAACTTTTTCTCTGTGGCAGCAAAAACTAAAGCAAGCAAATTTTTTTCTAAAATAAACATTACGAATTTTTCAAATAACCTGCTGATGAGGTTATAAGTTATCTCCCACATTTTTGTCGTCGTGGAAAATAATCCTCTTCCAGCGGCTTTGCCACTCACATTCACTCACTAGAGTCATCAAGCTAGAGATAAAATAATCACGCATGACTCTGGTTTTTTATTTTCTCACTTTCTGTCATTTGGCATCAGGCGACGTGAGCGAGCTCGTCGGCAGACGTGTTATGTGTGCGTCGTTTTCTTCACACGTACGCACACGTATATGCGATCGGACAAATCAGTTCCGATGTGGGAGTTCGACAAAAGTGAAATTTGGCCAAGTATCAGCACTTCGGGATCCGATTTTATCAGAATCGGTCTCATTAAGAAGGGAAAATAAAAATAAAAAATATTGGCGCTGATACATTTAGCGTCAGCGATCTATTGCCTGAGATAATTAGATTTAAGTCCGGCTGGTACACGCCATGCACGTATATCGACGGACACATCAGCAGTTTGACGTTGTGTGAGTGCGGTGAAATCTTTTGACCGATCCAGAATTGTAAGTGGCCAGATATTATCATTGCGGGCACCGATTTTATTAAAATAGGGCTCATTGTAAAGAGAAAAAAAAAATTCAACCTGACACATTTTGGCGTCGGCGAAGTTTTGACTGAGATAATTCGAGTTACATTTCGTAGCAGACGAAAAAGGGGCGAGCTTGCTGTAAGTAAGAGTAGCGCTAGCGTCTCGGTTAAAATACTTGGCTTCGAGCTGCTGCCGCGTCTCTCGATAAAGAAAAAGACTGAGGAATCGAGTGTTTTCATTTCATGTCCTGTATAATATGTAGTGTGATTTGATTTTGCGAAGACAAACAGAATTTTTTATCGTCATGAGTATTACATGAATAAGATAAAATATATGTTTTTATGTTGGTAGGTAATCACCACTTTCAAATTCTCTAAAGAAAAATTTAAAAAACATTTATTTGCACTAAGGTAAAATATGAGTACGCTGTGAATCTTGTTTAAATTCATCAATTTGGTCGAAAGTTAGTGAGCCGTATACATAGGCGTACCGGAAAAGGGCAATTTTTTAAGGTATATGCCGATATAAACAAAAAGGAAAATTACAATAGCCTTTGTGCATACTTTCCAATGTGGGTATAAAGAATGTGAAGAGTTTTAGCTCGCTCTGTCCATTTGGACCAAAGTTACTATAATTTTACCAGATTTTGAAACAGATTTTATAATAGAAAATCTATAATTTATCACACCAAAAGTATGTATTCCATTGTGTTTAAGAAATGTGCAGTGAAAAAGAAAAAGGATTTATTAAATTTAAATTCAGATTGACATACAAAAAGTGAATTGGGTCCAGTGGAACGCGGGTTTAACAAGCACTTCTGTGCGTTTTTTCAAAACGTGAGTGCCTAAAAATGTATACTTAATATTTGACCGAGCTCTATTGGGCAAGTAGAAACCCTCGGTAAATGCTTATCAGATTAAGCTGTTTCTCTACAAAAAACTTGGCGTCCCTGCGACCAGCTCCCGTACATAGTCTATTTGAGTAAGGACGGGAGGACAACGTGTCTGAAACGATGACCATTCGTTCAAAGATTATGAATTCTCCTGGAGAGAAACCGGAGGTTCACTTTTGCAACGAAAAAACAACTAAATGTTGTTAAAGACTACAGAAATCGTAAAGAGAAGGAATCGAGCCAGTGCCGTAAGTACCGGAAAAAATGATTTGTCAAAAATTATTAGACGGTATAAGAATTCCCAAGTACTACACTGTTAAAAAAAATAGCAAATTTACAACAATAATATTGAAAATTACTATCCAAGTGTATATTAAATTTATAAACTTTGTGCAGTAAATAAGAATTCATAAACATTGCGTCGTAAATTTCCAAAAAACTTGTAATTTTACACTGCGCATAATAAATTAACAACACATAGTGGTACTTTTAGTATTGGTATAGTAAAATTACAACACATCGAGTTAATTTTAGTATAGGTAGGGTAAATTTACAACACAAATATTGAAAATTACTATGAAGTGTACACTAAATTCGCAACTTTTGTATAGTAAATGAGCATTTATATATATGATGTTGGAAATTTTTGAATAATCCGTAATTTTACTATACGTATAGTAAATTTACACCACATGGAGATAATTTTAGTACAAGTGTAGTAAATTTACAACACAAATATAAAAAAATTGCTATTCAAGTGTAAATTAAATTCACAAGCTTCGTGTAGCGAATGAGACTTAATATTCATTGTGCTTCAAATTTCCAAATAATCCGTAATTTTACTATGCGTATATTAAAGTTACGACACATAAAGATAATTTCAATATAGTGTAACGATTAGCTTAGCAATAACTTCATCTTATTCTTTTTATCGACCGATCCCCTGAATACAGAAACCAACTGACTGACTAACGATCGTCTTGACAACGCGTTGTTTAACTTGACAGTCTCTGACAAGATCCAACCAAGAATAGACGCTTAACCTTTGACGCGACTTCTCTTTTTGTTAATAAATCCGCTTTCGTTACCTTTCGTTATTTATTATTTCTTCGTAAACGTAACAATAGGTATAGTTACATTACGGAACAAAAATCGGAAATTACTATCTAAGTGTATATTACATTCACCAACTTCTAGTGGTAGATGAAAATTCTGGTATATCACTATTTAAAAAAAGCAAATTTACCATACCAAAAATGAAAATTACTGCATGGGTGTATATTGAATTCACAAACTATGTCGAGTTAGCTTATTTTGGATTATAATAGTACCTTACGATACTAGTGCGATGAAACCTTTTTCTGACGATTGTGAGTTTGCAGCACGAGCCGAAGGCAAGTGTTGTAATTACACGAGATCAGAAAAAGTCTCTCGCACGAGTATCGTATACAATTTTGTGCCACTAGTGCGTGAAGTGTACTTCACGTATAGGCTGTGGTATAAAAGCAATAATATATAAATATTGTTTAGCCACTAAATATTGTAATAAATGTAGTGTAATGAATATTTTTTAGTTAGTTCAACGGTTTCTATAATGTGTATATATAATTAGTTTCTGCTCCGTCATGATGCGCTAAATAAGCAGCAACTAATAAGACGTGAGACGTACGAACGAATTTCGTAAATCGTCGGGCTACGTCGGGCTACGTCGGGCTACGTCGGGCTGTTTGTCGTGTGCCTTTGTTTATGGTCAAGTTGTGTCTTCAGTGTTATTCAGAAGAGCCTACCGGAGCCAGGCCCAAAACAATAAGAAGAAGAAGAAGAAGTTATTCAGAAGCCAGTTGTACCTGCTGATGTACGTGTGAAATTACTAACAGTAAGTAATAATGTTAGTAAATGTTGTTTGAGAGAGGTTTTGGATTATGGAAACTTTGATCGGCTATCGGTAGCATTACGACGAACTACCATCGAGATTCATTTTAATTAGATATAATATTGATAACATAAATATTGGTTAATTATCAACAAAAATGTTAATAATTAACCAATATTATAATATAATATAAGATAACATAAATATTGGTTAATTATTAACAGAAATGTGGACCAGTTAAAGTTTTTTGGAATCTGTCGGTTTTCTACTTACAATACCATATCTATAAGTAGTAAGCGGTGCGCTATGGCGACCCCCACTCCTATCCCCACTCCTCTTTGTGAGAAGTGGGATGTAGGAGTGGGGGGTCGGTCGGAGCAGTGAGTCGCCATAGCGCACCACCTTTTTACATTTATTGGAATATATTTTACATATTTTTATTTACATTGGTTTATATATATTTGTAACACTATGGTATGATGACGCTGCTGGTGGTGAACTTCGATGGAGCATAGATATACACAAATGCGACCTAGGGCTCCATCACGCCCTGGTGCTAGTAGGTTAAAACATACCGTGGCTCGTCTAAATTGCAAACAGAATAGACAGTAACAAACACAGTACCAGAAATCGTACGCTGTCATATACCTGTGAAAATCTGTTGTTTTAATTACCTGAGAAGTGCTCATACAGGGGCTTGCTTGAACTCCAAATGATTGTACTTGGAACCATAGTACACCATAAGTAATTGATTTTCACTCGCGGAGACAATCATTTGTTGGAAGAGCTCATCGTTCTTTGCAAACGCATCGACAAATCTCGATGGTAGAAAACATGTAAATTCGTCCTGAAGATCCACGGCAATACGTGCACCCCACTTGGTTTGAGCTACCCTCATACCCGTGACGGTATATTCTTTTTCGATTGTCAGCTCCGCCAATTTTTTCAATGGCAAATACGCCTCGGGTCTACCCACTTTGTTGATCGTCGATAAATCCATCTTGTAGTTTGAGCACTTTTATTTTACGCGTTAAATATCGTAATTCTGTTCTTGTTTGAATCAAAACTTTGATTGCTTCAATGTCTTGCAAGAGTTTTTCTATTCGAGACTTTAGAATAAGACGTTTTTTGCGCATATAGATTCAAAGGAGAAGAAGTAGTATCTAAGACGGCTCGACTGCGAATGAATATTCGTCGCTCGATTTTAAAAAACCTCATCATCATCGGTGTGTTACCCCCACTCTGACATTATTAATTTACTGCAGCGTTAGCTGAATCATCGGATTGTCTTGAAGACACGTGTGCATGTAACACAATATTCTTGCAGCTGCGGGTCAACGAGCGCGGTGTCACTGACACCACTGTTGAAGGCCATCCCCCCTGCGTTTCTTCTTCTTTGTTTAATTATGTATTTTCTTCTTCATTTTGCAATTAACGAGACCGTGAGCAACATCTTTGCACACAAACGTTAAATTGTTTATTCTGATACTTAGTCTGCTCATGCTTGCGGGAAAACTCTTTATAGTATTCTCCTATTATTTTATCATTGCTCGACAAATTATTTGAAAATACGCTTCTGAAACAATGAATCCCAAGGCCTGTAGACATGAAATGAAGAAACATAATACAATAATGCCCTCAAAATTCTGATTCAGGACTCTGTAGTTGAGAGGTGCTGTAGCGAAAGAGTTTGCAGTTTCGTCGGAGTCGTTGGAGATGTTGAGGGATGACGGGTGGTAATCCGTAGCTATCGAAATACCGTCCATTTCCAGCTCGATCGACGTACATGGCGACCCAGTGTGTTCCGGGCTGCTTGTGGCCATCTGTGTTAACGACAATTGCAATCGGTTTCGTCCACACCTTCGGGATGCGATCGGCAGGATACACACCGATAGTATGGTTCTTGATACTCTGAAGTGCCCGTAGTATTTGCAGGCTGTTCATGAGATACGCCGAGTTCCTTGCGTGAGCCTAATCCGACGTACCACGTTGTAGTTGTTCTATACTCCCACAGAGAATTGATACGATCGCTCTGGCAAAGCCACTTTTTTATTTTTGCAGCACTATTTAGAGCACACCTATACGAGCTATTTCTACACAATACACTATGATAGACACAGAGAGTGTTGCACAATGGTAAATTACGGAATGACGGGTCCGATGCGTCTTATTCCAAATTTATAACGAAACATCCGGTTAGCTGTGTTAAATAATTCGCTTCATCAGTTCCTCTGGTAAATATACGGTCAACCTGCACGGCGATTCTCTTCAAAACGCTCTCAACAGCGCGTAGAGATGTTTCCCCGTCGGACCACTCTATACCGTGATGATTATTGATCAACCATGTGTTTTGTATCTTTACACTAGGTGGTAAACTTTTATACGCATGGGGTGGTGATATGATCCAGTGTGCGCTAAAATCAGCGTTGACAGATATTACAGCTATTTCTTTTGGAATAAACTCGTTAGCTCTATCCTTCAGACCCTGTATATCGATGATGATATTCATGATGTATTGCACGATCGTGATACCTCAAGGTATGAACGCTAACTGACACTAGTCGCGGTTCTCTCTGTGAATATATGATTTCAATAGGTATTTAACCGCTATAGTCCACAATTACCTGCCGGGATTAGTCAATCTCTAAAACATTATCGTATTCAGCGTACACAATGCAATTAATTGTTGAAGCCAGAGCTTCTGCAAAACGTACTTCTATTCGGACACTACCGTGTCTTACGAGATTCCAATGAGTATTGCTATTGGCTGAGAGATCGGGTGTAAGATCAAACGCGTATAAACAATAACCGTAGGGGTAGATCGTGCGTGAAATGCAGTTACCCTCATTCAAAAAGTGTATGCCTGTACCCGAGAAGAGTGTGTGGTATGCATCCACGTACATGGAGTCGTCTAGAAACGTTGTAGTTGTAGTAGTAGTAGTAGTAGTAGTTTTTTTTTTTTTTTTTTTTTTTTTTTTTTTTTTTTTTAAATAAGGGAGGTGGTAAAAAATGCGATTACGCACACCCGAAGGTAGTGTGGGGCTCCTCCGGATCACCCCGGCCCTACCCACTAAAAACCAACCTCCCTCTGTCACCCTCATAGACTTGGGACCGCGTTAGCATTACTTCAAGTCTACGAGTTTACTGCGCCCTCTACGGCGCTGCTGCGTTATCTACAGGTTATACCTGTCTCTCTCCTTTTCTTCTCTTTTTTTCTCCCGTAGGACCGACTCCACGTACTTCGCAACCGCTTTCCAATGCCTGTCGGACCTCAGCATTAGTGCCACAATAGTTTGCGGGGCGCACGCCTCCTCGAGGCTTTCCTCGAGGGTCTCTCTCTCCGCATTCCATCGTTCGCAGTAGAAGAATGTGTGCTCCACATCGTCCTCCAGGAGTGGGCAGTAGTCGCAAATCGGACTGCCTTTGATGCCCATCTTGTGTAGATAGGAGTTGAAGTGGCCATGTCCAGAGAGGAACTGGGTGAGGTAGTAGTCCACCTCTCCATGTTCCCTACTGATCCACGGTATCACTGCCCCCACAAGCGCTGCTGTCCACCGGCCTGTCGTCTCAGTGATCCACCTCTCTTCCCATAGCTGTAAGGTTCGCTCTCTTTCTTGAGTCTTAACGGTCGTATAGTCCTCCTCCAGCTTGCATCGCTCGTGTATTCGCTTGCGCTCCTTGGCCATCAGGTCGATAGGTGTAACGCCTGCTATTATGTGTACCGCTGCTGCGGATACAGTGCGATACGCGCACGCAATGCGTAAGGCACTACTCCGTTGGACCGAAGCAATCCTCCTCCTGTATTTCTCAATACTGAGTGCATCTGCCCAAATCTCAGCTCCATAAAGCAGGATTGATTGCACTACGCTCATTAGTGTTCTCCTTTTGCTGGGTAGAGGTCCATTGACGTTAGGCATAAGCCTCGACAGCGCTCCCGCTACTTTCGCCGCTTTGTCTGCAGCTCCTTTGATGTGAGGCCAATACGTGAGTTTAGCGTCTATTCTCACTCCTAGGTATCGGACATTGTTTGTCACTGTAACCTCTTCCCCGTCAATATCCACACTTAGCGGCACCCTGAGACTGCGCTGCCTGGTCAGCACCACCACCTCCGTCTTGCTGGCGGCCAGGTCCAGGCCGTGTTCCTTAAGCCATTCTTTGGCTCGCGTCGCTACGTATGCGACTCTGGACCGTGCCTGTTCCGGTGTTTTCGCTACTATTAGAGCTGCTACGTCATCAGCAAAACCAACCAGTTTTGCCCACTCTGGCAGCCCCATGCGGAGGATCCCGTCGTACATGATGTTCCACAGGTCCGGTCCGAGCGCCGAGCCCTGAGCAACTCCTGCGGTGATTTTTGAAGTTTTTTCTCCCTCTGTGGTCTGGTAGCGTAGTTCTCTATTGCTGAGATAGCTACAGATCATCCTACTCAGGTAAGCTGGTACGTTGAACCGGCTTTCGAGAGCTTCCAGTATGTCTACCCACCTAGCAGAGTTAAACGCGTTTTTTACGTCTAGAGTTACCAACACGCAATAGTGGCGAGACCTGTGGTTTCCTTCCCAGGCTCTGTGAGCAGTGTCCACAACCTCCTGAATAGCACCTATCGTTGAGTGTTTAGCCCGAAAGCCGTGCTGGTTTTCTGATAGGCCACCTGACAACTCGATTGCTCGGCGAATCCTCGTTCGCAGCATCTTTTCCAGAACTTTCCCTGCGTTGTCTAGCATACAGAGTGGTCTGAACGAGGACGGGGTGATAGGCAAGCCCTTTCCCTTGTCCAGTAAGACTAGCCTCTGTATCTTCCACCTAGTTGGGAAGGCTCCTGCTTGGAGACACTTGTTGAACATATTTAGCAGCAAATATGGGGACTCCTTCGCCACTACTTTAAGCACCTCGACGGGAATACCGTCAGGGCCTGGTGCTTTACGGCAGCCCAGTGATTTCGTCGCCATTTGCACCTCTTCGGGAGTGAAAAGAGGTATGTCATCCAGGTGTGCCTGTGCCGCTCTGCGGACTCTCCGTGGATGGTCTGGGAATAGTGTGCTTACGATCTTCTGCATCAACTCAGGGTCACCTGGTGGTTCGGGCGCCTGAGCTCCCAGCCGCCGCTTCACAATTTGGTAACCCCGTCCCCAGACATCGCTGTCTATCTCCTTGCATATGTTTATCCAGCCCTGTCGCTTACTTCGTTTGATGGCCTCATTCAACCTTTTTTTCGCTGCCTGGTATTCTGCTGTTGCCAGGTTGATTCGTCGACGTTGTCTACCTCGTTGGGCTCTTCTCCGTAGCGCTAGGGCAGTCCTTCGGAGCTCCGCGATTTCGCCAGTCCACCAATAGACTGGATCTCTTCGCCTCTTGTTGTTGCGCATAGGCATCGAGTGGTTGCATGCTTCCGTGATAAGAGTCATCGTTTTATCCGCCAGATCTTCCGCCTCAGCAGCATTTGGTATTGTCCTTGCCGTGTCCTCGTCGCAAAGACTCCCTGCCCTCAGCAAGTTGCTCACCAGTGCTGCTTCATTCAGTTTGGCCACATTCCAGCCTCGTTGGGAGGATCGGTTGTTGGTTAATGGGCCAGCCGTAGTCTCCTTTTTTATCGTAAATGCTATGTATTGGTGGTCACTTCCTGTGAAATCCTCCAAAACCTTCCATCTTGATGTCCTTGCTGCGAGCTCGTGAGTCATCAGAGTGATATCTATGATGGTTCCTTGGCAGCCCGCTCTCCTAAACGTCGGTACTTCCCCTGTGTTGGCGACAGTGAGATCCAGCCTGGCCATCATGTCGACTACGTCTCTACCTCTGCTGCAGGTCCTATCCATCCCCCATTCCAGGGCCTTTGCATTGAGGTCACCGGCCACTACAACTTTCCCGTCCATTGCGCGGATCTCGTCTTCCAGGTCTCCCATTTTTTCCCGGAACGCTGCTATCCCTTCGTTGGGAGAAAAATATACGGATATGTAGTTCACGCCTGCGCTTCTGACCCACACGAATCCATCGCCTTTCCCAACTGCATTAATGGGCATTCCGATCCTGTCTCTGACCCAGATCGCAGCAGTCCCCGAATTGTCCGAGTACCAGCCCTGCTTGTTCATGTCCCGATATTGCTCAGATATGAAGACCAAATCAGCACTGTGTTCGCGCACTATCTGGAACAACATATCGTGAGCTAGACTGCTCCTCCCCATGTTGCCCTGCAGCATCACCGCCATCGACTGGTGCTTTTGTTTTTCTTAGCCCACGCTTCCTTGTAGGCTCCACACTTGGCTGATCCCATCGCGTGGTCCGCCTGCTCGTTGGGTCGCTGTTCCTCGCACAGCAGACAGTGGGGGGCACCTTCACACTCTTTAGCCCTGTGTCCAACGTTGCCGCACTTCCGGCAGAGGTTGCTCCTGTCTGGCCCTTTGCACGCAGCTGCAGTGTGCTCGAAGCCTTGGCACCGAAAGCATCTGACCACCTGGACCTTCAGCTTGACCCGACAATTAACCCAGCCGACCTTGAGATGGGTTGCTTCCACAAGTTTTGCTGCAGCCGCAGTGTTTAGCTCGACATAAGCAATCCTATTGCCCCTCAGCACTGTCTTTGACAGCTGGATTCTCGCATCTCCACAGCTCTCCTCTTGCAGGTAGCTTTGGAGCGCATTTCTCACCTCTTCTTCGTCGGTGACCTCATCGATATCGCGGATCTCGATGGTTACTCGGGGTGTCAGCTCCTTGACATTGCCCTTATCTCCTAGAGCTTTTTGTAGAGCCACACTAAACTTGGCCTTATCCTCGGCCGATGCGCCAAGTTCGACCAAGACGTCGCCAGCCCTGGTCGCTCTTACAGCTTTCACCTGTACACCCCATTCCCCAGGGTTTACTCCTGTCCTGATGCCTTTTAGGACGTCAGCGTATTTCTGGCCTTCGGCCGGTCTGATAATCACCGCCTCAGGTCGTAGCTTCCGTTTCCTTTTCTTCCAGGGGGTACCCTTACCGCCACTGTCTCCCCTGTCGTGTTCAGCCTGGCTGTCTCCCCTGTCGTGTTCAGCCTGGCTTGGTTTTTGGCCCTTCGCCTGTTTTCCGGCCCGACCTTGAACTTGCGTGAATCCGTCGTCGTCTTCACGCATTTTCTTTTTGGCGGTTTTGGTGCTGGTGCCCCCAGGTGGCGTCGGTGTTGTCACGTTAGCCCTTTTCCTTTTTCCCGGTGTCTGGTGCACTGGTGAAGCGACACTGGTGGATGCGCATGGTTGCGGTCCCACTGCCTTCTCTTCCTGGCTAAGTAGAAGCTTCAGCTCCTCTTTCCAGCTCCTGCGCCTTCTGGTGGCTAGCTCAAGTGCTAGTTCAGCAGCCTCGACGCCTTCCCTGATTCTGGACGGAGTATTCTTCAGATTCTTACAGTACCTGGTGACCTCCTGTAAATGTAGTTTGAGGGCCTCGAGCTGGGCGTCCTCTTCCTCCATGCTTGGTTCCAGGCGGTGAACTGCCGCCTTGTAGTGGCTACTGGGCCCCTTCTTCGATTCTCCTTGGTCTTGGTTGGAGTCCCGCGACTTGTTGGCAGCCGCCGCGGTGCAATCTGCATTTTCGCTGTTCTGGGGGCTGGGTAACCCCGGGTTGGTTTCGCTGGGCGCTTTTTGTTCTTTTCCCTTTTTTTGTCTCAGCATTATTTTTCTGTCCTTCCTCCTTACTCATCGTGGTGTTGAGTGTTGGTGTCCGGACTACCCACTTCCAGGGTCATGGACCCAGCGGTTTGGACTTCCTCCGGGCACCGGGGGACCCCCCGATCGTTGGCCTCGGAAGAGCCCCCCCAAGGCCGCAGCAGGGACCCATCCGGACGCCAACCGGCACTACTGCGGCCAAGGAGATTATTCGCCGGCTGGTGAGGCAGCCAGGTCTCGCTGGCTAGGCTGACCAGGGCCTCTGTACTATCCGGCGGCCTGGGAGCGCAAACCCAGTTTTTAATCTGTACCCTTCGTCAGGCGGCCCGCCGATGCCAGGAGAGATCCCGCGCCGGGAACTGGGGCCCCTCCGCTGGATGACCGCTATGTGAGTGTGTTATGTGCTTGTGTGTTTGAGTCGCGTGTTTTGTTTCTGTGTGTGTCTGTGTCGTTGTGCGTGTGTCGTTGAGCTGCTTCTTGGTCGCATCCGTAGTCCCTCACCCTATGGCTCCCCTGGCTTGTTCCAGGTAGCCAGAGGTCCGAGATTTACTTCAGCTTAAGCTTTCCCACCCGCAACCGTGGGGAGTAGTCCCCTCGGGTGCTTCATCAAGGTCCTGTAGCTCCTAGGGAAAGAGTAGTAGTAGTAGTAGTAGTAGTAGTAGTAGTAGTAGTAGTAGTAGTAGTAGTAGTAGTAGTAGTAGTAGTAGTAGTAGTAGTAGTAGTAGTAGTAGTAGTAGTAGTAGTAGTAGTAGTAGTAGTAGTAGTAGTAGTAGTAGTAGTAGTAGTAGTAGTAGTAGTAGTAGTAGTAGTAGTAGTAGTAGTAGTAGTAGTAGTAGTAGTAGTAGTAGTAGTAGTAGTAGTAGTAGTAGTAGTAGTAGTAGTAGTAGTAGTAGTAGTAGTAGTAGTAGTAGTAGTAGTAGTAGTAGTAGTAGTAGTAGTAGTAGTAGTAGTAGTAGTAGTAGTAGTAGTAGTAGTAGTAGTAGTAGTAGTAGTAGTAGTAGTAGTAGTAGTAGTAGTAGTAGTAGTAGTAGTAGTAGTAGTAGTAGTAGTAGTAGTAGTAGTAGTAGTAGTAGTAGTAGTAGTAGTAGTAGTAGTAGTAGTAGTAGTAGTAGTAGTAGTAGTAGTAGTAGTAGTAGTAGTAGTAGTAGTAGTAGTAGTAGTAGTAGTAGTAGTAGTAGTAGTAGTAGTAGTAGTAGTAGTAGTAGTAGTAGTAGTAGTAGTAGTAGTAGTAGTAGTAGTAGTAGTAGTAGTAGTAGTAGTAGTAGTAGTAGTAGTAGTAGTAGTAGTAGTAGTAGTAGTAGTAGTAGTAGTAGTAGTAGTAGTAGTAGTAGTAGTAGTAGTAGTAGTAGTAGTAGTAGTAGTAGTAGTAGTAGTAGTAGTAGTAGTAGTAGTAGTAGTAGTAGTAGTAGTAGTAGTAGTAGTAGTAGTAGTAGTAGTAGTAGTAGTAGTAGTAGTAGTAGTAGTAGTAGTAGTAGTAGTAGTAGTAGTAGTAGTAGTAGTAGTAGTAGTAGTAGTAGTAGTAGTAGTAGTAGTAGTAGTAGTAGTAGTAGTAGTAGTAGTAGTAGTAGTAGTAGTAGTAGTAGTAGTAGTAGTAGTAGTAGTAGTAGTAGTAGTAGTAGTAGTAGTAGTAGTAGTAGTAGTAGTAGTAGTAGTAGTAGTAGTAGTAGTAGTAGTAGTAGTAGTAGTAGTAGTAGTAGTAGTAGTAGTAGTAGTAGTAGTAGTAGTAGTAGTAGTAGTAGTAGTAGTAGTAGTAGTAGTAGTAGTAGTAGTAGTAGTAGTAGTAGTAGTAGTAGTAGTAGTAGTAGTAGTAGTAGTAGTAGTAGTAGTAGTAGTAGTAGTAGTAGTAGTAGTAGTAGTAGTAGTAGTAGTAGTAGTAGTAGTAGTAGTAGTAGTAGTAGTAGTAGTAGTAGTAGTAGTAGTAGTAGTAGTAGTAGTAGTAGTAGTAGTAGTAGTAGTAGTAGTAGTAGTAGTAGTAGTAGTAGTAGTAGTAGTAGTAGTAGTAGTAGTAGTAGTAGTAGTAGTAGTAGTAGTAGTAGTAGTAGTAGTAGTAGTAGTAGTAGTAGTAGTAGTAGTAGTAGTAGTAGTAGTAGTAGTAGTAGTAGTAGTAGTAGTAGTAGTAGTAGTAGTAGTAGTAGTAGTAGTAGTAGTAGTAGTAGTAGTAGTAGTAGTAGTAGTAGTAGTAGTAGTAGTAGTAGTAGTAGTAGTAGTAGTAGTAGTAGTAGTAGTAGTAGTAGTAGTAGTAGTAGTAGTAGTAGTAGTAGTAGTAGTAGTAGTAGTAGTAGTAGTAGTAGTAGTAGTAGTAGTAGTAGTAGTAGTAGTAGTAGTAGTAGTAGTAGTAGTAGTAGTAGTAGTAGTAGTAGTAGTAGTAGTAGTAGTAGTAGTAGTAGTAGTAGTAGTAGTAGTAGTAGTAGTAGTAGTAGTAGTAGTAGTAGTAGTAGTAGTAGTAGTAGTAGTAGTAGTAGTAGTAGTAGTAGTAGTAGTAGTAGTAGTAGTAGTAGTAGTAGTAGTAGTAGTAGTAGTAGTAGTAGTAGTAGTAGTAGTAGTAGTAGTAGTAGTAGTAGTAGTAGTAGTAGTAGTAGTAGTAGTAGTAGTAGTAGTAGTAGTAGTAGTAGTAGTAGTAGTAGTAGTAGTAGTAGTAGTAGTAGTAGTAGTAGTAGTAGTAGTAGTAGTAGTAGTAGTAGTAGTAGTAGTAGTAGTAGTAGTAGTAGTAGTAGTAGTAGTAGTAGTAGTAGTAGTAGTAGTAGTAGTAGTAGTTTTTTTTTTTTTTTTTTTTTTTTTTTTTTTAAATAAGGGAGGTGGTAAAAAATGCGATTACGCACACCCGAAGGTAGTGTGGGGCTCCTCCGGATCACCCCGGCCCTACCCACTAAAAACCAACCTCCCTCTGTCACCCTCATAGACTTGGGACCGCAACCTCCCTCTGTCACCCTCATAGACTTGGGACCGCGTTAGCATTACTTCAAGTCTACGAGTTTACTGCGCCCTCTACGGCGCTGCTGCGTTATCTACAGGTTATACCTGTCTCTCTCCTTTTCTTCTCTTTTTTTCTCCCGTAGGACCGACTCCACGTACTTCGCAACCGCTTTCCAATGCCTGTCGGACCTCAGCATTAGTGCCACAATAGTTTGCGGGGCGCACGCCTCCTCGAGGCTTTCCTCGAGGGTCTCTCTCTCCGCATTCCATCGTTCGCAGTAGAAGAATGTGTGCTCCACATCGTCCTCCAGGAGTGGGCAGTAGTCGCAAATCGGACTGCCTTTGATGCCCATCTTGTGTAGATAGGAGTTGAAGTGGCCATGTCCAGAGAGGAACTGGGTGAGGTAGTAGTCCACCTCTCCATGTTCCCTACTGATCCACGGTATCACTGCCCCCACAAGCGCTGCTGTCCACCGGCCTGTCGTCTCAGTGATCCACCTCTCTTCCCATAGCTGTAAGGTTCGCTCTCTTTCTTGAGTCTTAACGGTCGTATAGTCCTCCTCCAGCTTGCATCGCTCGTGTATTCGCTTGCGCTCCTTGGCCATCAGGTCGATAGGTGTAACGCCTGCTATTATGTGTACCGCTGCTGCGGATACAGTGCGATACGCGCACGCAATGCGTAAGGCACTACTCCGTTGGACCGAAGCAATCCTCCTCCTGTATTTCTCAATACTGAGTGCATCTGCCCAAATCTCAGCTCCATAAAGCAGGATTGATTGCACTACGCTCATTAGTGTTCTCCTTTTGCTGGGTAGAGGTCCATTGACGTTAGGCATAAGCCTCGACAGCGCTCCCGCTACTTTCGCCGCTTTGTCTGCAGCTCCTTTGATGTGAGGCCAATACGTGAGTTTAGCGTCTATTCTCACTCCTAGGTATCGGACATTGTTTGTCACTGTAACCTCTTCCCCGTAGTAGTAGTAGTAGTAGTAGTAGTAGTAGTAGTAGTAGTAGTAGTAGTAGTAGTAGTAGTAGTAGTAGTAGTAGTAGTAGTAGTAGTAGTAGTAGTAGTAGTAGTAGTAGTAGTAGTAGTAGTAGTAGTAGTAGTAGTAGTAGTAGTAGTAGTAGTAGTAGTAGTAGTAGTAGTAGTAGTAGTAGTAGTAGTAGTAGTAGTAGTAGTAGTAGTAGTAGTAGTAGTAGTAGTAGTAGTAGTAGTAGTAGTAGTAGTAGTAGTAGTAGTAGTAGTAGTAGTAGTAGTAGTAGTAGTAGTAGTAGTAGTAGTAGTAGTAGTAGTAGTAGTAGTAGTAGTAGTAGTAGTAGTAGTAGTAGTAGTAGTAGTAGTAGTAGTAGTAGTAGTAGTAGTAGTAGTAGTAGTAGTAGTAGTAGTAGTAGTAGTAGTAGTAGTAGTAGTAGTAGTAGTAGTAGTAGTAGTAGTAGTAGTAGTAGTAGTAGTAGTAGTAGTAGTAGTAGTAGTAGTAGTAGTAGTAGTAGTAGTAGTAGTAGTAGTAGTAGTAGTAGTAGTAGTAGTAGTAGTAGTAGTAGTAGTAGTAGTAGTAGTAGTAGTAGTAGTAGTAGTAGTAGTAGTAGTAGTAGTAGTAGTAGTAGTAGTAGTAGTAGTAGTAGTAGTAGTAGTAGTAGTAGTAGTAGTAGTAGTAGTAGTAGTAGTAGTAGTAGTAGTAGTAGTAGTAGTAGTAGTAGTAGTAGTAGTAGTAGTAGTAGTAGTAGTAGTAGTAGTAGTAGTAGTAGTAGTAGTAGTAGTAGTAGTAGTAGTAGTAGTAGTAGTAGTAGTAGTAGTAGTAGTAGTAGTAGTAGTAGTAGTAGTAGTAGTAGTAGTAGTAGTAGTAGTAGTAGTAGTAGTAGTAGTAGTAGTAGTAGTAGTAGTAGTAGTAGTAGTAGTAGTAGTAGTAGTAGTAGTAGTAGTAGTAGTAGTAGTAGTAGTAGTAGTAGTAGTAGTAGTAGTAGTAGTAGTAGTAGTAGTAGTAGTAGTAGTAGTAGTAGTAGTAGTAGTAGTAGTAGTAGTAGTAGTAGTAGTAGTAGTAGTAGTAGTAGTAGTAGTAGTAGTAGTAGTAGTAGTAGTAGTAGTAGTAGTAGTAGTAGTAGTAGTAGTAGTAGTAGTAGTAGTAGTAGTAGTAGTAGTAGTAGTAGTAGTAGTAGTAGTAGTAGTAGTAGTAGTAGTAGTAGTAGTAGTAGTAGTAGTAGTAGTAGTAGTAGTAGTAGTAGTAGTAGTAGTAGTAGTAGTAGTAGTAGTAGTAGTAGTAGTAGTAGTAGTAGTAGTAGTAGTAGTAGTAGTAGTAGTAGTAGTAGTAGTAGTAGTAGTAGTAGTAGTAGTAGTAGTAGTAGTAGTAGTAGTAGTAGTAGTAGTAGTAGTAGTAGTAGTAGTAGTAGTAGTAGTAGTAGTAGTAGTAGTAGTAGTAGTAGTAGTAGTAGTAGTAGTAGTAGTAGTAGTAGTAGTAGTAGTAGTAGTAGTAGTAGTAGTAGTAGTAGTAGTAGTAGTAGTAGTAGTAGTAGTAGTAGTAGTAGTAGTAGTAGTAGTAGTAGTAGTAGTAGTAGTAGTAGTAGTAGTAGTAGTAGTAGTAGTAGTAGTAGTAGTAGTAGTAGTAGTAGTAGTAGTAGTAGTAGTAGTAGTAGTAGTAGTAGTAGTAGTAGTAGTAGTAGTAGTAGTAGTAGTAGTAGTAGTAGTAGTAGTAGTAGTAGTAGTAGTAGTAGTAGTAGTAGTAGTAGTAGTAGTAGTAGTAGTAGTAGTAGTAGTAGTAGTAGTAGTAGTAGTAGTAGTAGTAGTAGTAGTAGTAGTAGTAGTAGTAGTAGTAGTAGTAGTAGTAGTAGTAGTAGTAGTAGTAGTAGTAGTAGTAGTAGTAGTAGTAGTAGTAGTAGTAGTAGTAGTAGTAGTAGTAGTAGTAGTAGTAGTAGTAGTAGTAGTAGTAGTAGTAGTAGTAGTAGTAGTAGTAGTAGTAGTAGTAGTAGTAGTAGTAGTAGTAGTAGTAGTAGTAGTAGTAGTAGTAGTAGTAGTAGTAGTAGTAGTAGTAGTAGTAGTAGTAGTAGTAGTAGTAGTAGTAGTAGTAGTAGTAGTAGTAGTAGTAGTAGTAGTAGTAGTAGTAGTAGTAGTAGTAGTAGTAGTAGTAGTAGTAGTAGTAGTAGTAGTAGTAGTAGTAGTAGTAGTAGTAGTAGTAGTAGTAGTAGTAGTAGTAGTAGTAGTAGTAGTAGTAGTAGTAGTAGTAGTAGTAGTAGTAGTAGTAGTAGTAGTAGTAGTAGTAGTAGTAGTAGTAGTAGTAGTAGTAGTAGTAGTAGTAGTAGTAGTAGTAGTAGTAGTAGTAGTAGTAGTAGTAGTAGTAGTAGTAGTAGTAGTAGTAGTAGTAGTAGTAGTAGTAGTAGTAGTAGTAGTAGTAGTAGTAGTAGTAGTAGTAGTAGTAGTAGTAGTAGTAGTAGTAGTAGTAGTAGTAGTAGTAGTAGTAGTAGTAGTAGTAGTAGTAGTAGTAGTAGTAGTAGTAGTAGTAGTAGTAGTAGTAGTAGTAGTAGTAGTAGTTTTTTTTTTTTTTTTTTTTTTTTTTTTTTTTTTTTTTTTTTTTTTTTTTTAAATAAGGGAGGTGGTAAAAAATGCGATTACGCACACCCGAAGGTAGTGTGGGGCTCCTCCGGATCATCCCGGCCCTACCCACTAAAAACCAACCTCCCTCTGTCACCCTCATAGACTTGGGACCGCGTTAGCATTACTTCAAGTCTACGAGTTTACTGCGCCCTCTACGGCGCTGCTGCGTTATCTACAGGTTGTACCTGTCTCTCTCCTTTTCTTCTCTTTTTTTCTCCCGTAGGACCGACTCCACGTACTTCGCAACCGCTTTCCAATGCCTGTCGGACCTCAGCATTAGTGCCACAATAGTTTGCGGAGCGCACGCCTCCCCGAGGCTTTCCTCGAGGGTCTCTCTTTCCGCATTCCATCGTTCGCAGTAGAAGAATGTGTGCTCCACATCGTCCTCCAGGAGTGGGCAGTAGTCGCAGATCGGACTGCCTTTGATGCCCATCTTGTGTAGATAGGAGTTGAAGTGGCCATGTCCAGAGAGGAACTGGGTGAGGTAGTAGTCCACCTCTCCATGTTCCCTACTGATCCACGGTATCACTGCCCCCACAAGCCCTGCTGTCCACCGGCCTGTCGTCTCAGTGATCCACCTCTCTTCCCATAGCTGTAAGGTTCGCTCTCTTTCTTGTGTCTTAACGGTCGTATAGTCCTCCTCCAGCTTGCATCGCTCGTGTATTCGCTTGCGCTCCTTGGCCATCAGGTCGATAGGTGTAACGCCTGCTATTATGTGTACCGCTGCTGCGGATACAGTGCGATACGCGCACGCAATGCGTAAGGCACTACTCCGTTGGACCGAAGCAATCCTCCTCCTGTATTTCTCAATACTGAGTGCATCTGCCCAAATCTCAGCTCCATAAAGCAGGATTGATTGCACTACGCTCATTAGTGTTCTCCTTTTGCTGGGTAGAGGTCCATTGACGTTAGGCATAAGCCTCGACAGCGCTCCCGCTACTTTCGCCGCTTTGTCTGCAGCTCCTTTGATGTGAGGCCAATACGTGAGTTTAGCGTCTATTCTCACTCCTAGGTATCGGACATTGTTTGTCACTGTAACCTCTTCCCCGTCAATATCCACACTTAGCGGCACCCTGAGACTGCGCTGCCTGGTCAGCACCACCACCTCCGTCTTGCTGGCGGCCAGGTCCAGGCCGTGTTCCTTAAGCCATTCTTTGGCTCGCGTCGCTACGTATGCGACTCTGGACCGTGCCTGTTCCGGTGTTTTCGCTACTATTAGAGCTGCTACGTCATCAGCAAAACCAACCAGTTTTGCCCACTCTGGCAGCCCCATGCGGAGGATCCCGTCGTACATGATGTTCCACAGGTCCGGTCCGAGCGCCGAGCCCTGAGCAACTCCTGCGGTGATTTTTGAAGTTTTTTCTCCCTCTGTGGTCTGGTAGCGTAGTTCTCTATTGCTGAGATAGCTACAGATCATCCTACTCAGGTAAGCTGGTACGTTGAACCGGCTTTCGAGAGCTTCCAGTATGTCTACCCACCTAGCAGAGTTAAACGCGTTTTTTACGTCTAGAGTTACCAACACGCAATAGTGGCGAGACCTGTGGTTTCCTTCCCAGGCTCTGTGAGCAGTGTCCACAACCTCCTGAATAGCACCTATCGTTGAGTGTTTAGCCCGAAAGCCGTGCTGGTTTTCTGATAGGCCACCTGACAACTCGATTGCTCGGCGAATCCTCGTTCTCAGCATCTTTTCCAGAACTTTCCCTGCGTTGTCTAGCATACAGAGTGGTCTGAACGAGGACGGGGTGATAGGCAAGCCCTTTCCCTTGTCCAGTAAGACTAGCCTCTGTATCTTCCACCTAGTTGGGAAGGCTCCTGCTTGGAGACACTTGTTGAACATATTTAGCAGCAAATATGGGGACTCCTTCGCCACTACTTTAAGCACCTCGACGGGAATACCGTCAGGGCCTGGTGCTTTACGG
The DNA here is from genome assembly GCA_949699805.1 of Tromatobia lineatoria. Classification (NCBI taxonomy): domain Eukaryota; kingdom Metazoa; phylum Arthropoda; class Insecta; order Hymenoptera; family Ichneumonidae; genus Tromatobia; species Tromatobia lineatoria. The sequence goes on from OX453040.1 coordinate 14,026,139, forward strand.
CAGCCCAGTGATTTCGTCGCCATTTGCACCTCTTCGGGAGTGAAAAGAGGTATGTCATCCAGGTGTGCCTGTGCCGCTCTGCGGACTCTCCGTGGATGGTCTGGGAATAGTGTGCTTACGATCTTCTGCATCAACTCAGGGTCACCTGGTGGTTCGGGCGCCTGAGCTCCCAGCCGCCGCTTCACAATTTGGTAACCCCGTCCCCAGACATCGCTGTCTATCTCCTTGCATATGTTTATCCAGCCCTGTCGCTTACTTCGTTTGATGGCCTCATTCAACCTTTTTTTCGCTGCCTGGTATTCTGCTGTTGCCAGGTTGATTCGTCGACGTTGTCTACCTCGTTGGGCTCTTCTCCGTAGCGCTAGGGCAGTCCTTCGGAGCTCCGCGATTTCGCCAGTCCACCAATAGACTGGATCTCTTCGCCTCTTGTTGTTGCGCATAGGCATCGAGTGGTTGCATGCTTCCGTGATAAGAGTCATCGTTTTATCCGCCAGATCTTCCGCCTCAGCAGCATTTGGTATTGTCCTTGCCGTGTCCTCGTCGCAAAGACTCCCTGCCCTCAGCAAGTTGCTCACCAGTGCTGCTTCATTCAGTTTGGCCACATTCCAGCCTCGTTGGGAGGATCGGTTGTTGGTTAATGGGCCAGCCGTAGTCTCCTTTTTTATCGTAAATGCTATGTATTGGTGGTCACTTCCTGTGAAATCCTCCAAAACCTTCCATCTTGATGTCCTTGCTGCGAGCTCGTGAGTCATCAGAGTGATATCTATGATGGTTCCTTGGCAGCCCGCTCTCCTAAACGTCGGTACTTCCCCTGTGTTGGCGACAGTGAGATCCAGCCTGGCCATCATGTCGACTACGTCTCTACCTCTGCTGCAGGTCCTATCCATCCCCCATTCCAGGGCCTTTGCATTGAGGTCACCGGCCACTACAACTTTCCCGTCCATTGCGCGGATCTCGTCTTCCAGGTCTCCCATTTTTTCCCGGAACGCTGCTATCCCTTCGTTGGGAGAAAAATATACGGATATGTAGTTCACGCCTGCGCTTCTGACCCACACGAATCCATCGCCTTTCCCAACTGCATTAATGGGCATTCCGATCCTGTCTCTGACCCAGATCGCAGCAGTCCCCGAATTGTCCGAGTACCAGCCCTGCTTGTTCATGTCCCGATATTGCTCAGATATGAAGACCAAATCAGCACTGTGTTCGCGCACTATCTGGAACAACATATCGTGAGCTAGACTGCTCCTCCCCATGTTGCCCTGCAGCATCACCGCCATCGACTGGTGCTTTTGTTTTTCTTAGCCCACGCTTCCTTGTAGGCTCCACACTTGGCTGATCCCATCGCGTGGTCCGCCTGCTCGTTGGGTCGCTGTTCCTCGCACAGCAGACAGTGGGGGGCACCTTCACACTCTTTAGCCCTGTGTCCAACGTTGCCGCACTTCCGGCAGAGGTTGCTCCTATCTGGCCCTTTGCACGCAGCTGCAGTGTGCTCGAAGCCTTGGCACCGAAAGCATCTGACCACCTGGACCTTCAGCTTGACCCGACAATTAACCCAGCCGACCTTGAGATGGGTTGCTTCCACAAGTTTTGCTGCAGCCGCAGTGTTTAGCTCGACATAAGCAATCCTATTGCCCCTCAGCACTGTCTTTGACAGCTGGATTCTCGCATCTCCACAGCTCTCCTCTTGCAGGTAGCTTTGGAGCGCATTTCTCACCTCTTCTTCGTCGGTGACCTCATCGATATCGCGGATCTCGATGGTTACTCGGGGTGTCAGCTCCTTGACATTGCCCTTATCTCCTAGAGCTTTTTGTAGAGCCACACTAAACTTGGCCTTATCCTCGGCCGATGCGCCAAGTTCGACCAAGACGTCGCCAGCCCTGGTCGCTCTTACAGCTTTCACCTGTACACCCCATTCCCCAGGGTTTACTCCTGTCCTGATGCCTTTTAGGACGTCAGCGTATTTCTGGCCTTCGGCCGGTCTGATAATCACCGCCTCAGGTCGTAGCTTCCGTTTCCTTTTCTTCCAGGGGGTACCCTTACCGCCACTGTCTCCCCTGTCGTGTTCAGCCTGGCTTGGTTTTTGGCCCTTCGCCTGTTTTCCGGCCCGACCTTGAACTTGCGTGAATCCGTCGTCGTCTTCACGCATTTTCTTTTTGGCGGTTTTGGTGCTGGTGCCCCCAGGTGGCGTCGGTGTTGTCACGTTAGCCCTTTTCCTTTTTCCCGGTGTCTGGTGCACTGGTGAAGCGACACTGGTGGATGCGCATGGTTGCGGTCCCACTGCCTTCTCTTCCTGGCTAAGTAGAAGCTTCAGCTCCTCTTTCCAGCTCCTGCGCCTTCTGGTGGCTAGCTCAAGTGCTAGTTCAGCAGCCTCGACGCCTTCCCTGATTCTGGACGGAGTATTCTTCAGATTCTTACAGTACCTGGTGACCTCCTGTAAATGTAGTTTGAGGGCCTCGAGCTGGGCGTCCTCTTCCTCCATGCTTGGTTCCAGGCGGCGAACTGCCGCCTTGTAGTGGCTACTGGGCCCCTTCTTCGATTCTCCTTGGTCTTGGTTGGAGTCCCGCAACTTGTTGGCAGCCGCCGCGGTGCAATCTGCATTTTCGCTGTTCTGGGGGCTGGGTAACCCCGGGTTGGTTTCGCTGGGCGCTTTTTGTTCTTTTCCCTTTTTTTGTCTCAGCATTATTTTTCTGTCCTTCCTCCTTACTCATCGTGGTGTTGAGTGTTGGTGTCCGGACTACCCACTTCCAGGGTCATGGACCCAGCGGTTTGGACTTCCTCCGGGCACCGGGGGACCCCCCGATCGTTGGCCTCGGAAGAGCCCCCCCAAGGCCGCAGCAGGGACCCATCCGGACGCCAACCGGCACTACTGCGGCCAAGGAGATTATTCGCCGGCTGGTGAGGCAGCCAGGTCTCGCTGGCTAGGCTGACCAGGGCCTCTGTACTATCCGGCGGCCTGGGAGCGCAAACCCAGTTTTTAATCTGTACCCTTCGTCAGGCGGCCCGCCGATGCCAGGAGAGATCCCGCGCCGGGAACTGGGGCCCCTCCGCTGGATGACCGCTATGTGAGTGTGTTATGTGCTTGTGTGTTTGAGTCGCGTGTTTTGTTTCTGTGTGTGTCTGTGTCGTTGTGCGTGTGTCGTTGAGCTGCTTCTTGGTCGCATCCGTAGTCCCTCACCCTATGGCTCCCCTGGCTTGTTCCAGGTAGCCAGAGGTCCGAGATTTACTTCAGCTTAAGCTTTCCCACCCGCAACCGTGGGGAGTAGTCCCCTCGGGTACTTCATCAAGGTCCTGTAGCTCCTAGGGAAAGAGTAGTAGTAGTAGTAGTAGTAGTAGTAGTAGTAGTAGTAGTAGTAGTAGTAGTAGTAGTAGTAGTAGTAGTAGTAGTAGTAGTAGTAGTAGTAGTAGTAGTAGTAGTAGTAGTAGTAGTAGTAGTAGTAGTAGTAGTAGTAGTAGTAGTAGTAGTAGTAGTAGTAGTAGTAGTAGTAGTAGTAGTAGTAGTAGTAGTAGTAGTAGTAGTAGTAGTAGTAGTAGTAGTAGTAGTAGTAGTAGTAGTAGTAGTAGTAGTAGTAGTAGTAGTAGTAGTAGTAGTAGTAGTAGTAGTAGTAGTAGTAGTAGTAGTAGTAGTAGTAGTAGTAGTAGTAGTAGTAGTAGTAGTAGTAGTAGTAGTAGTAGTAGTAGTAGTAGTAGTAGTAGTAGTAGTAGTAGTAGTAGTAGTAGTAGTAGTAGTAGTAGTAGTAGTAGTAGTAGTAGTAGTAGTAGTAGTAGTAGTAGTAGTAGTAGTAGTAGTAGTAGTAGTAGTAGTAGTAGTAGTAGTAGTAGTAGTAGTAGTAGTAGTAGTAGTAGTAGTAGTAGTAGTAGTAGTAGTAGTAGTAGTAGTAGTAGTAGTAGTAGTAGTAGTAGTAGTAGTAGTAGTAGTAGTAGTAGTAGTAGTAGTAGTAGTAGTAGTAGTAGTAGTAGTAGTAGTAGTAGTAGTAGTAGTAGTAGTAGTAGTAGTAGTAGTAGTAGTAGTAGTAGTAGTAGTAGTAGTAGTAGTAGTAGTAGTAGTAGTAGTAGTAGTAGTAGTAGTAGTAGTAGTAGTAGTAGTAGTAGTAGTAGTAGTAGTAGTAGTAGTAGTAGTAGTAGTAGTAGTAGTAGTAGTAGTAGTAGTAGTAGTAGTAGTAGTAGTAGTAGTAGTAGTAGTAGTAGTAGTAGTAGTAGTAGTAGTAGTAGTAGTAGTAGTAGTAGTAGTAGTAGTAGTAGTAGTAGTAGTAGTAGTAGTAGTAGTAGTAGTAGTAGTAGTAGTAGTAGTAGTAGTAGTAGTAGTAGTAGTAGTAGTAGTAGTAGTAGTAGTAGTAGTAGTAGTAGTAGTAGTAGTAGTAGTAGTAGTAGTAGTAGTAGTAGTAGTAGTAGTAGTAGTAGTAGTAGTAGTAGTAGTAGTAGTAGTAGTAGTAGTAGTAGTAGTAGTAGTAGTAGTAGTAGTAGTAGTAGTAGTAGTAGTAGTAGTAGTAGTAGTAGTAGTAGTAGTAGTAGTAGTAGTAGTAGTAGTAGTAGTAGTAGTAGTAGTAGTAGTAGTAGTAGTAGTAGTAGTAGTAGTAGTAGTAGTAGTTTTTTTTTTTTTTTTTTTTTTTTTTTTTTTTTTTTTTTTTTTTTTTTTTTTTTTTTTTTTTTTTTTTTAAATAAGGGAGGTGGTAAAAAATGCGATTACGCACACCCGAAGGTAGTGTGGGGCTCCTCCGGATCACCCCGGCCCTACCCACTAAAAACCAACCTCCCTCTGTCACCCTCATAGACTTGGGACCGCGTTAGCATTACTTCAAGTCTACGAGTTTACTGCGCCCTCTACGGCGCTGCTGCGTTATCTACAGGTTATACCTGTCTCTCTCCTTTTCTTCTCTTTTTTTCTCCCGTAGGACCGACTCCACGTACTTCGCAACCGCTTTCCAATGCCTGTCGGACCTCAGCATTAGTGCCACAATAGTTTGCGGGGCGCACGCCTCCTCGAGGCTTTCCTCGAGGGTCTCTCTCTCCGCATTCCATCGTTCGCAGTAGAAGAATGTGTGCTCCACATCGTCCTCCAGGAGTGGGCAGTAGTCGCAAATCGGACTGCCTTTGATGCCCATCTTGTGTAGATAGGAGTCGGACTGCCTTTGATGCCCATCTTGTGTAGATAGGAGTTGAAGTGGCCATGTCCAGAGAGGAACTGGGTGAGGTAGTAGTCCACCTCTCCATGTTCCCTACTGATCCACGGTATCACTGCCCCCACAAGCGCTGCTGTCCACCGGCCTGTCGTCTCAGTGATCCACCTCTCTTCCCATAGCTGTAAGGTTCGCTCTCTTTCTTGAGTCTTAACGGTCGTATAGTCCTCCTCCAGCTTGCATCGCTCGTGTATTCGCTTGCGCTCCTTGGCCATCAGGTCGATAGGTGTAACGCCTGCTATTATGTGTACCGCTGCTGCGGATACAGTGCGATACGCGCACGCAATGCGTAAGGCACTACTCCGTTGGACCGAAGCAATCCTCCTCCTGTATTTCTCAATACTGAGTGCATCTGCCCAAATCTCAGCTCCATAAAGCAGGATTGATTGCACTACGCTCATTAGTGTTCTCCTTTTGCTGGGTAGAGGTCCATTGACGTTAGGCATAAGCCTCGACAGCGCTCCCGCTACTTTCGCCGCTTTGTCTGCAGCTCCTTTGATGTGAGGCCAATACGTGAGTTTAGCGTCTATTCTCACTCCTAGGTATCGGACATTGTTTGTCACTGTAACCTCTTCCCCGTCAATATCCACACTTAGCGGCACCCTGAGACTGCGCTGCCTGGTCAGCACCACCACCTCCGTCTTGCTGGCGGCCAGGTCCAGGCCGTGTTCCTTAAGCCATTCTTTGGCTCGCGTCGCTACGTATGCGACTCTGGACCGTGCCTGTTCCGGTGTTTTCGCTACTATTAGAGCTGCTACGTCATCAGCAAAACCAACCAGTTTTGCCCACTCTGGCAGCCCCATGCGGAGGATCCCGTCGTACATGATGTTCCACAGGTCCGGTCCGAGCGCCGAGCCCTGAGCAACTCCTGCGGTGATTTTTGAAGTTTTTTCTCCCTCTGTGGTCTGGTAGCGTAGTTCTCTATTGCTGAGATAGCTACAGATCATCCTACTCAGGTAAGCTGGTACGTTGAACCGGCTTTCGAGAGCTTCCAGTATGTCTACCCACCTAGCAGAGTTAAACGCGTTTTTTACGTCTAGAGTTACCAACACGCAATAGTGGCGAGACCTGTGGTTTCCTTCCCAGGCTCTGTGAGCAGTGTCCACAACCTCCTGAATAGCACCTATCGTTGAGTGTTTAGCCCGAAAGCCGTGCTGGTTTTCTGATAGGCCACCTGACAACTCGATTGCTCGGCGAATCCTCGTTCGCAGCATCTTTTCCAGAACTTTCCCTGCGTTGTCTAGCATACAGAGTGGTCTGAACGAGGACGGGGTGATAGGCAAGCCCTTTCCCTTGTCCAGTAAGACTAGCCTCTGTATCTTCCACCTAGTTGGGAAGGCTCCTGCTTGGAGACACTTGTTGAACATATTTAGCAGCAAATATGGGGACTCCTTCGCCACTACTTTAAGCACCTCGACGGGAATACCGTCAGGGCCTGGTGCTTTACGGCAGCCCAGTGATTTCGTCGCCATTTGCACCTCTTCGGGAGTGAAAAGAGGTATGTCATCCAGGTGTGCCTGTGCCGCTCTGCGGACTCTCCGTGGATGGTCTGGGAATAGTGTGCAGTAGTAGTAGTAGTAGTAGTAGTAGTAGTAGTAGTAGTAGTAGTAGTAGTAGTAGTAGTAGTAGTAGTAGTAGTAGTAGTAGTAGTAGTAGTAGTAGTAGTAGTAGTAGTAGTAGTAGTAGTAGTAGTAGTAGTAGTAGTAGTAGTAGTGTTTTTTTTTTTTTTTTTTTTTTTTTTTTTTTTTTTTTTTTTTTTTTTTTTTTTTTTTTTTTTTTTTTTTTTTTTTTTTTTTTTTAATAAGGGAGGTGGTAAAAATGCGATTACGCACACCCGAAGGTAGTGTGGGGCTCCTCCGGATCACCCCGGCCCTACCCACTAAAAACCAACCTCCCTCTGTCACCCTCATAGACTTGGGACCGCGTTAGCATTACTTCAAGTCTACGAGTTTACTGCGCCCTCTACGGCGCTGCTGCGTTATCTACAGGTTATACCTGTCTCTCTCCTTTTCTTCTCTTTTTTTCTCCCGTAGGACCGACTCCACGTACTTCGCAACCGCTTTCCAATGCCTGTCGGACCTCAGCATTAGTGCCACAATAGTTTGCGGGGCGCACGCCTCCTCGAGGCTTTCCTCGAGGGTCTCTCTCTCCGCATTCCATCGTTCGCAGTAGAAGAATGTGTGCTCCACATCGTCCTCCAGGAGTGGGCAGTAGTCGCAAATCGGACTGCCTTTGATGCCCATCTTGTGTAGATAGGAGTTGAAGTGGCCATGTCCAGAGAGGAACTGGGTGAGGTAGTAGTCCACCTCTCCATGTTCCCTACTGATCCACGGTATCACTGCCCCCACAAGCGCTGCTGTCCACCGGCCTGTCGTCTCAGTGATCCACCTCTCTTCCCATAGCTGTAAGGTTCGCTCTCTTTCTTGAGTCTTAACGGTCGTATAGTCCTCCTCCAGCTTGCATCGCTCGTGTATTCGCTTGCGCTCCTTGGCCATCAGGTCGATAGGTGTAACGCCTGCTATTATGTGTACCGCTGCTGCGGATACAGTGCGATACGCGCACGCAATGCGTAAGGCACTACTCCGTTGGACCGAAGCAATCCTCCTCCTGTATTTCTCAATACTGAGTGCATCTGCCCAAATCTCAGCTCCATAAAGCAGGATTGATTGCACTACGCTCATTAGTGTTCTCCTTTTGCTGGGTAGAGGTCCATTGACGTTAGGCATAAGCCTCGACAGCGCTCCCGCTACTTTCGCCGCTTTGTCTGCAGCTCCTTTGATGTGAGGCCAATACGTGAGTTTAGCGTCTATTCTCACTCCTAGGTATCGGACATTGTTTGTCACTGTAACCTCTTCCCCGTCAATATCCACACTTAGCGGCACCCTGAGACTGCGCTGCCTGGTCAGCACCACCACCTCCGTCTTGCTGGCGGCCAGGTCCAGGCCGTGTTCCTTAAGCCATTCTTTGGCTCGCGTCGCTACGTATGCGACTCTGGACCGTGCCTGTTCCGGTGTTTTCGCTACTATTAGAGCTGCTACGTCATCAGCAAAACCAACCAGTTTTGCCCACTCTGGCAGCCCCATGCGGAGGATCCCGTCGTACATGATGTTCCACAGGTCCGGTCCGAGCGCCGAGCCCTGAGCAACTCCTGCGGTGATTTTTGAAGTTTTTTCTCCCTCTGTGGTCTGGTAGCGTAGTTCTCTATTGCTGAGATAGCTACAGATCATCCTACTCAGGTAAGCTGGTACGTTGAACCGGCTTTCGAGAGCTTCCAGTATGTCTACCCACCTAGCAGAGTTAAACGCGTTTTTTACGTCTAGAGTTACCAACACGCAATAGTGGCGAGACCTGTGGTTTCCTTCCCAGGCTCTGTGAGCAGTGTCCACAACCTCCTGAATAGCACCTATCGTTGAGTGTTTAGCCCGAAAGCCGTGCTGGTTTTCTGATAGGCCACCTGACAACTCGATTGCTCGGCGAATCCTCGTTCGCAGCATCTTTTCCAGAACTTTCCCTGCGTTGTCTAGCATACAGAGTGGTCTGAACGAGGACGGGGTGATAGGCAAGCCCTTTCCCTTGTCCAGTAAGACTAGCCTCTGTATCTTCCACCTAGTTGGGAAGGCTCCTGCTTGGAGACACTTGTTGAACATATTTAGCAGCAAATATGGGGACTCCTTCGCCACTACTTTAAGCACCTCGACGGGAATACCGTCAGGGCCTGGTGCTTTACGGCAGCCCAGTGATTTCGTCGCCATTTGCACCTCTTCGGGAGTGAAAAGAGGTATGTCATCCAGGTGTGCCTGTGCCGCTCTGCGGACTCTCCGTGGATGGTCTGGGAATAGTGTGCTTACGATCTTCTGCATCAACTCAGGGTCACCTGGTGGTTCGGGCGCCTGAGCTCCCAGCCGCCGCTTCACAATTTGGTAACCCCGTCCCCAGACATCGCTGTCTATCTCCTTGCATATGTTTATCCAGCCCTGTCGCTTACTTCGTTTGATGGCCTCATTCAACCTTTTTTTCGCTGCCTGGTATTCTGCTGTTGCCAGGTTGATTCGTCGACGTTGTCTACCTCGTTGGGCTCTTCTCCGTAGCGCTAGGGCAGTCCTTCGGAGCTCCGCGATTTCGCCAGTCCACCAATAGACTGGATCTCTTCGCCTCTTGTTGTTGCGCATAGGCATCGAGTGGTTGCATGCTTCCGTGATAAGAGTCATCGTTTTATCCGCCAGATCTTCCGCCTCAGCAGCATTTGGTATTGTCCTTGCCGTGTCCTCGTCGCAAAGACTCCCTGCCCTCAGCAAGTTGCTCACCAGTGCTGCTTCATTCAGTTTGGCCACATTCCAGCCTCGTTGGGAGGATCGGTTGTTGGTTAATGGGCCAGCCGTAGTCTCCTTTTTTATCGTAAATGCTATGTATTGGTGGTCACTTCCTGTGAAATCCTCCAAAACCTTCCATCTTGATGTCCTTGCTGCGAGCTCGTGAGTCATCAGAGTGATATCTATGATGGTTCCTTGGCAGCCCGCTCTCCTAAACGTCGGTACTTCCCCTGTGTTGGCGACAGTGAGATCCAGCCTGGCCATCATGTCGACTACGTCTCTACCTCTGCTGCAGGTCCTATCCATCCCCCATTCCAGGGCCTTTGCATTGAGGTCACCGGCCACTACAACTTTCCCGTCCATTGCGCGGATCTCGTCTTCCAGGTCTCCCATTTTTTCCCGGAACGCTGCTATCCCTTCGTTGGGAGAAAAATATACGGATATGTAGTTCACGCCTGCGCTTCTGACCCACACGAATCCATCGCCTTTCCCAACTGCATTAATGGGCATTCCGATCCTGTCTCTGACCCAGATCGCAGCAGTCCCCGAATTGTCCGAGTACCAGCCCTGCTTGTTCATGTCCCGATATTGCTCAGATATGAAGACCAAATCAGCACTGTGTTCGCGCACTATCTGGAACAACATATCGTGAGCTAGACTGCTCCTCCCCATGTTGCCCTGCAGCATCACCGCCATCGACTGGTGCTTTTGTTTTTCTTAGCCCACGCTTCCTTGTAGGCTCCACACTTGGCTGATCCCATCGCGTGGTCCGCCTGCTCGTTGGGTCGCTGTTCCTCGCACAGCAGACAGTGGGGGGCACCTTCACACTCTTTAGCCCTGTGTCCAACGTTGCCGCACTTCCGGCAGAGGTTGCTCCTGTCTGGCCCTTTGCACGCAGCTGCAGTGTGCTCGAAGCCTTGGCACCGAAAGCATCTGACCACCTGGACCTTCAGCTTGACCCGACAATTAACCCAGCCGACCTTGAGATGGGTTGCTTCCACAAGTTTTGCTGCAGCCGCAGTGTTTAGCTCGACATAAGCAATCCTATTGCCCCTCAGCACTGTCTTTGACAGCTGGATTCTCGCATCTCCACAGCTCTCCTCTTGCAGGTAGCTTTGGAGCGCATTTCTCACCTCTTCTTCGTCGGTGACCTCATCGATATCGCGGATCTCGATGGTTACTCGGGGTGTCAGCTCCTTGACATTGCCCTTATCTCCTAGAGCTTTTTGTAGAGCCACACTAAACTTGGCCTTATCCTCGGCCGATGCGCCAAGTTCGACCAAGACGTCGCCAGCCCTGGTCGCTCTTACAGCTTTCACCTGTACACCCCATTCCCCAGGGTTTACTCCTGTCCTGATGCCTTTTAGGACGTCAGCGTATTTCTGGCCTTCGGCCGGTCTGATAATCACCGCCTCAGGTCGTAGCTTCCGTTTCCTTTTCTTCCAGGGGGTACCCTTACCGCCACTGTCTCCCCTGTCGTGTTCAGCCTGGCTTGGTTTTTGGCCCTTCGCCTGTTTTCCGGCCCGACCTTGAACTTGCGTGAATCCGTCGTCGTCTTCACGCATTTTCTTTTTGGCGGTTTTGGTGCTGGTGCCCCCAGGTGGCGTCGGTGTTGTCACGTTAGCCCTTTTCCTTTTTCCCGGTGTCTGGTGCACTGGTGAAGCGACACTGGTGGATGCGCATGGTTGCGGTCCCACTGCCTTCTCTTCCTGGCTAAGTAGAAGCTTCAGCTCCTCTTTCCAGCTCCTGCGCCTTCTGGTGGCTAGCTCAAGTGCTAGTTCAGCAGCCTCGACGCCTTCCCTGATTCTGGACGGAGTATTCTTCAGATTCTTACAGTACCTGGTGACCTCCTGTAAATGTAATTTGAGGGCCTCGAGCTGGGCGTCCTCTTCCTCCATGCTTGGTTCCAGGCGGTGAACTGCCGCCTTGTAGTGGCTACTGGGCCCCTTCTTCGATTCTCCTTGGTCTTGGTTGGAGTCCCGCGACTTGTTGGCAGCCGCCGCGGTGCAATCTGCATTTTCGCTGTTCTGGGGGCTGGGTAACCCCGGGTTGGTTTCGCTGGGCGCTTTTTGTTCTTTTCCCTTTTTTTGTCTCAGCATTATTTTTCTGTCCTTCCTCCTTACTCATCGTGGTGTTGAGTGTTGGTGTCCGGACTACCCACTTCCAGGGTCATGGACCCAGCGGTTTGGACTTCCTCCGGGCACCGGGGGACCCCCCGATCGTTGGCCTCGGAAGAGCCCCCCCAAGGCCGCAGCAGGGACCCATCCGGTCGCCAACCGGCACTACTGCGGCCAAGGAGATTATTCGCCGGCTGGTGAGGCAGCCAGGTCTTGCTGGCTAGGCTGACCAGGGCCTCTGTACTATCCGGCGGCCTGGGAGCGCAAACCCAGTTTTTAATCTGTACCCTTCGTCAGGCGGCCCGCCGATGCCAGGAGAGATCCCGCGCCGGGAACTGGGGCCCCTTCGCTGGGTGACCGCTATGTGAGTGTGTTATGTGCTTGTGTGTTTGAGTCGCGTGTTTTGTTTCTGTGTGTGTCTGTGTCGTTGTGCGTGTGTCGTTGAGCTGCTTCTTGGTCGCATCCGTAGTCCCTCACCCTATGGCTCCCCTGGCTTGTTCCAGGTAGCCAGAGGTCCGAGATTTACTTCAGCTTAAGCTTTCCCACCCGCAACCGTGGGGAGTAGTCCCCTCGGGTACTTCATCAAGGTCCTGTAGCTCCTAGGGAAAGAGTAGTAGTAGTAGTAGTAGTAGTAGTAGTAGTAGTAGTAGTAGTAGTAGTAGTAGTAGTAGTAGTAGTAGTAGTAGTAGTAGTAGTAGTAGTAGTAGTAGTAGTAGTAGTAGTAGTAGTAGTAGTAGTAGTAGTAGT